>SCLH01001695.1:42914-58846 GCA_004367855.1 Oikopleura vanhoeffeni
TTTTTTTTAACCTGTCATCTGATTCTTGGCACTTATTCAATTTTTGCCTTGAACCAAAGATCTGATTTTCCGATGCCTAGCTTTAACATTGAAAGCCAACTTGAAAATAGCCAACTTATGATATAGAATATAATGCCTTGAGTACGGTTTTACCAATGACGTCATAATTTCTTCTATTTCATAAAAAAGTGCCCGAAATGATGCTCCGATAATTCCTGATATTTTGAGATCTCAGCTAACTTATTTTTACGGGACTGTGAATTTTTCGAAATTTTAGTCTTGATGGCAAATCTTTCGAAGATAATGAAATGACGTCATGGGTGAAATAGCGTATCGGAAGTATTCTTTTATATCATGAACGCCGATGAAAGGAGCATCTGTTATTTTGTACGGTTAAAAAGTTTTTGGAGAATAAAAGTGGAAAAATCGAAAAAATTTAAATTTCAAAAGTAAATATTTATAGAAATCGTGAAAAAAAATCGGAAACTATAAAAAATTATTTGTTGACAAAAAACAGGAATAAAAATTATATTTTCAAAAAAACCAGTTAAATAAAAAAGATTTTTCGATCAGCGAGCACCACCCCCTAATATTTCACAATGTCCGAAAAATGCTTGAATGTGAATTAACATATTTAGAGCGATTTGATGCAGAATTTGAAAAGTTAATTTCCGAGTTAGAAAACTGGGATGAAACGCTGGCAAATCGAGTCTTGCCAATAAAACCAAAAAATAAAATCAATTTTGAGTCGATTGTCGCCGTTTCGGCAAAGGAATCAATTTATCATAGGAAACGGGCTTTTACGAGCAACAAATCTGATTACTAGACTGTCAAGTGTATTCAAATAGCTATTTTATACCCCTCATAAAAACAAACATTAATATATCTACAAAAGTTTAATTTGTTTACAAGAACCATAATAATTACTAGAAAATTAAATTTCATAGTGATGATAAGCAAAAAATATATTTAAAAGATATTGAAAAATTTGTGTCATCAGCCAAAAAATAATTTTCTATATTAATAATGTCTGTAGAAATTTATTTTTTCGATTTTATGCAATTTTTTTTATTTTGTCTTGAGACACTTTTGAAATAGTCCAATTAGCTTTAACCACCCCCTTCAAAAGGTAACTTATGCTAGCACACACTTTATGTAGACCCAAACGTAAGAGATATTCATCTACAAAAATTAAGTGTATAACTTATCGAGAGAAAACGTTTGGCATTATTTTTTGGGGCCGATAGTGAAATGTATAAAAAGTGAAATGTATAAATATGAGATTTTGAACATGAACAGGTAAGAAAAAGAGTTCTAGAGCCAAAAAGTCCAATGTTTTTGTGCTGGATCAAATTATTGAGATCAAATTATCCAAAATGATAGAAAAAAATATTTTTTTGCGCCACCCAATTATTTTGAAAATGAAATGACATCATGAAAAATACAGATTTTGGTACATTTACAAAATGTTTAGCAAATTACATTTTGATTCGGCTATGAAAAAAACTTTTGTTTATCATATTGAAGAATTTGATCTCAATAATCTGATCCAGCAAAAACATTGGAATTTTGTGCTCTAGAACTCTTGTTCTTGCCTGTTCATGTTCAAAATCTCAAATTTATACATTTCACTTTTTATACATTTCACTATCGACCCTATTTTTTGCACCTAGGTGGTGTAAAATAGTCACCTTCAATTTACCATTTTTAGCCGATTACCGGTGATGCCATTAAAAAACTACTTATCATAAATATGTCACGAATTATTTTATTTTTATTCTGAAAAATAAGTTCGTTTTGATCATTTATGTAAATTTGTTCCCCATCTTAAAAGTAGGGTCATAAAAATAGTTTATATTGTACGGCTCGTAAAAATCCCTTGAAGGGTCAAACTTGGCAGACCAAACGAGGAGGTCGAAGTTTTAAAAAATCATATTCGAAAAAATTTAAATTGTGCTACTCTGATGGATTCCACACCGAAACAAAAAACTATGTTAACTGAAGATAACGAAATAAGGCCGAATGACGATAGAAACAGAAGAATCAATAAAATGCTTAAGAAAAATTCCCCTATAGAGAATGACTTAAAACCGCCAGAGAAAAGCGACAGTAATTTTGATTTTTAATAAATGCCCGAAACATGTTTTTTGCTTTGTCTGACGCTATATATATGGTCAGATTTAACGATAGCGATATCAAAACATTTTCTCCGTTTTGTACAAAGGCGTGATTTTTTTGCAGCGAAACCAGCAATCGGAGCGAACGTTCTTGAAAACGGTTCATCCGATTCAAGAAATTCTANTGAATGATCTGATAACCGTAACGCAATCTATCTCAAATCGATCCGATAACTTTTTACTGGTTATGACCGGTTTTAAAACTAAAAATGCGATATTTTTAGATTTGTTTGTCATTTGAGCTCCAATATTTTGCTGTGAATTTGCGTAGACCGTTTCGCTAAAAAAAATCAAGCCATAAATAAAATCTTCAATATTAAATTCTTCTATACAGTGGGTGACGAGTTAAAGGACCCCAATGCATTTTGCCCAAAAAGGGGGTGCTTTAACTAGTCATCAACTGTGTACCCAAATTTCATTTTAAGAGGGTTTTGAGTGCACCAAAAAAAGAGAAGGCAATTCTCCCTCCTGCGCTATTTTTGATTGGACCCTAGACCTAGTCCAGCAAAATCCCTTATAAATTGGAAACTCAACCAGTACTACACTATAAACTTATTTGTTTTAACCTCTTCAAAGTTTTAAATTGCTTAATGAAAGATGATGCCTGTAAAAAAATAAAAGTAAAGTGTCTTTAGTAGGACGCGTTCTGAGGATTTTGAAAGTACTGTTCTGGGAAAAGTACTCTACGGCTCCCTAAAAATACGCCATGGTACGATACGTATGTTACATATATATGTAGCATACTAAGGAATATTTACAGTAAAGTACTTTTGGTAGGACAGTACTTTTAAAACCCTTAAAACGCGTCTTACTAAAGACAGTTTACTGTAATCAAATTAATCTTTTGGGAAATTCGCTTCAAATTATGGATTACGTTCATAATCGTCAAAAATCCAAATGTCTACAAATTGTTATGCGAATAATCGACTTTTATGTTTTACCATCAAAAATTTTATTTTGTAATTCCTTAATTTTTTTAAGGAAACTCATTGTAAAATAACTTTTTATTTTTAGAATGAATAACTTGATATGTAGGCAGATAAGCTTTTATCAAAGACGATTTCTTATATCGTCTAATCGATATAGTGTTCAGCATATATCAAAATATACATCCAACGAACATAAAATAAAAAGGGTAAAATAGCATAAACTCAGTATACAAGTGGCGCTGAACTGCAAATTTAGATTTTTGATTATCAAAATATTACAGAGCATTGTTCAATGACCACGAGGAGCGCTAAACTAAATAATTATTCTTGCTCTCTAGCGCCATCTGTGAACATAATTGACCCATGGTTTGTAGTATGTTGAGTAAAAAATTAACGAAAAAATTTCGAAAAAAATTGTAGTCCCGAAATTGGACATAGGTAGGGACCGTCACCTGGGGACTCAATTTCTTTAAAAGTATCTCAATTTCAACAATATTTTGTTTCTAGGGTTAAGGGTATCCCGGTCCCTAAATTGACATATTCTCGATAAAATATTAGCGAAACACGGCTCCAAAGATATTATTCAGATTAGACAGTTTGTAGAATTGCCTTTAACTTGCGAAAAAAATTTGTCAAAACTTTTTTGTATGACCACACACCTTCACACATAAGCGCACAAGAGCCACCTAAGCCAAAACGGAAAATATCTTCTCCCAGGTTTTATTTGAATAAACCAAATTTAACATTACCTGTATAATTAGTATACAAACTTTGTAGGTGAGCTTTTTGTCGATAAGTGCTATATTTATTTAGATACGTAAAAACCGGTCCAAGATACCGGTTTGGACTTTTTTCATCGGAAAATCTATCTCCTCCTAGGTTAAATTTCAAAATTTACTCAAATTATTCAAAAGCTAGCTCTAAACAAATAGAAACTTTGTAGGTGGTTTTTGTCAAATTTCGGCCCCAACAAATATGAATATCAGTACGTGAAAAATTTCCGAAAAAATGTGCTTCGATTTTTTCGAAAGTAGGCTCAAAAGAAAGCTGGAAACACTGAAGAGAAAGTTGGCTTACGTCAACCCGATATTTTGAAGTTTTAGTGGTCATATTGACACAAACGTTATTTTTGAACATAATTTTGAGAAATTACTTAGAAAAAAATCGAAAAAACCCAAAATTTTCGAAAAATTTTTTGTTGTCATTTGGGTTGTTTTATGCGTTCAAAACATAAAAAATTGATTTGGTGCATTTTTATAACATAAAACTGCAGAAAATGTAGGAACCGGGATACCCTTAATCGCCCCATAGAAAAAAATGACAATTTGAAAATGAGTGGTGAAAATTGGAAAATTATTTAATAATCGTAAAAAATTGCTCAAAATGTTGTTGTCTATTTATTTTTGTTTAATAAGCGCTAAAATTATGATTAATTCAAATGATAATATTTAAAACAATTAAAATAAGGCCAATTAGGATATTTATGAGGAAATTCCATCAGCTCCTTGGTTCAGCGGTTACTTTCGAGACCCTGGAACGGTTCATTCAAGGTTCCATCTCTAGGTTTTGCATATTTTTTTAAACCTTAATTTTCGCCACCTTGTGGTCACCAAAACTATTTTTAATGGTCATGTTCTTCTTATTTAGGGTCGATAACGTATTAGTAAAAATGAAATTTATTCATATGGCCAACTTGAAAATCGAGAAATTCCCAGCTGACGGTCCCTAGACATATAATGTTTTCTCTCATATTTCAATATATTTTTAGGACTATACAGACAAAGAATTAGAAAGCTTGGTGTCTTCTTTACCTCTTGAAAAACGGCAATCATTAGAAAAATTTCTTCGTAACAAAAGAAAGGAAAATGTTTCCATTAATTTATCACCGAAAGAATCAGAAAGACTTAACGCACCTTCCGTGGTTAGTTAATATTAGTTAAGCTTGAGCAGTAAATAACTAATACGTGACATTGTTATCTGTCTTTACCATCCAGTTAACCGAGCTTAACCAAACTACAGTTTTATATTTATACCTTGAATACCGTGTTCAGTTCTAATTTTTGAGACAAAAACTGTTCACGAATCACTATAAAATATTCTGAGCTAAATCGCTGTCGATCCAGCGCGATCAAGCGCTGTTGAGCTTGATTTGAAAAAAAATACAAAATTTGAATTTCGGCTTTCCCAAGATCGTAAAAAATTGTAACTAATATTTTTGAAATCTCCGCGGTCGTTTTAATTATAAACACATATTAAATTTTTATAAATTGTTCAAGAAAATCACATTTTCTGATTTCTAATAACTTGGAAAATTTTTCGGAAAATTTTTTTTTCAAATATTTTTTCTCGATTTTTTTAGAAATGTACTGACTTCGGTTAACTCAAATATTAATATTTTTGATATGAGTTATGAATTAAAAGATAAATTGAAGACCCTACAACCCCCTCAAATTGTACTTTCAGAAAACTTGTCATTTGGTGTTTGTTCATCACATGTTTCCCTTTATTGGTTTCGGGTTCCTTGATAATTTCATTATGATTATTGCTGGTGAATCTATAGAAGCTAATCTCGGTGTCACATTTCACTTATCAGTAATGGCATGCGCAGCTTTGGGAAACACAATATCTGACGCGGCTGGAGTCGGCTTGGCTGGATATGTTGAAGTTTTATGTATTAGAATGGGTTTACCGATTCCAAATTTAACTCCGGCCGAAACCGTTCATTCTAGGGTAAATATATTTGAAAATCTGAAGTCACTTCGGAATCGGCACAGACGATATTTTTGGAATTTTGTATTTAGATACAAATTTCCGTGATCTATCTTTTAGATTTTTGTTATTTTACCGGTTAACCGAGCGGTTTTAGAATTTTTGAAGAAACTGACAATGTCCAACCAAAAATTCACAAAAAACGTCATGATTTTCAAAAAGCAGATTTAACATATGTGGCCACCTACGAACAACTCAAATTGTCCATTCCCTTTTGTTCTCTTAGATTAACAAAGATAATTTAAAGAAAATTTGAACAAAAAATAAGGATAATTTTAAAAATTGTTTGGACTTTTCTTGATATTTTACGAATTCTAAACTCTAAATTCGAACTCAAATGTTTAAAAAGAATTCTTATATTTATAAATTACGACAATTTTAATGTTAAAAGTTGCTGAAATCATTAACCATAATGATATAAAGTAATTTACAATTAANATAATATAGGGTAAACAGCGATATAATTACAAAGAAACTACAGTAGTTGATCAACATTCATTGTCCTAATGGGGATACATGTAATGCATACATGTATGAAAAAACGATTTCAGGCAGAAAAAAAAATTTTCGGCTATTTTTAGCACTTTACTTAAGTAAAGCATATAAAACTGCATGTTTTTTTATTTTCATAACTTGGTTATAACTCTATGCTAGCCTGTCACCTGCGGAGGCCAAAACAGAGGTTAAGAGGGGTATCAAAAATCGGAGGTAGCCAATCTGTATAATTTTTTGCCAGAAAAAATTTGAAGTTATTTTTGAAAATTTTTCGAGATTTTTTTAAAAAATTTTTAAAATCCGAAATTTTCAAATGGCAGGAAATGACTTCATATCGGTATCATCTGAAACAAGAAAAAATTCTAAGAATAATGGCTGAAAAATAAAATTCGAAAAATGAAGATTTTTCCGATTTTTCATAATATCAAAAATTCAATTTTCGACGATGAGTCATTATATCTCCTCGAAAACCGAAAGTTGCCAACGAATTTTTTTGAACATTTAATACTTTCTTGAGAAGGCTTCAATTAAGCTGTATGCCAAGTTTCATCAAATTTTAACAAAGAAGTTTACTACATAATGTATATTTTTTTGGCTATTTCGAAGGAAAAATTTATGCAACCATGAACTTTAAATGTGTTCTGAAACCCCTGCTAGCCCCTGTGCTCTCATTTCATTTATCTTATGTCAAATTTCCAAGATAACACGAAAAACGTGGTTGCTAACCTTGCCCTCTGTGTTTTGCAGCGCTACCGTTATTTTAAATCAATAACCGGTATTATTACCGGTACAAAATAAGATTTATTTTTTTATTTATTATTTTTCCCCTCTGAATTTTATTCAAGATTTTTTTTTCATTTTACAGTGATATGTCTAGTTCAAAACTTAGAAATTTGCCCGCTGCGCATCCCAGGTATACATACCGAATGTGTTTTAGCTTTTGGGGTTTTCCCCGGGGAGATTCAAACGCTCCTTAAACTCGCTAACCAAGTCGCGCTCTGATTGGTTAAGCGTGAATCTCCTCGGGGAAAACCCCAAAAGCTAAAACACAGTCGGTACTAGTATATTGTACAATATCTAAGATTATACTTACGTGTCCCGTAGAACTTTGACGTCAGAGACCGATTCTTTAAGTCTCTGACGTCAAAGTTCTACGGGACACGTAAGTATAATCTTAGATATATCGTATATAATAAATAATAATACCGTATATTGATCGAAAATAAAATAAATACCCAGCGAAAAGTTTTTCATCAAAAGAAAATTGCACCCCATATCTGGATCAGTCTGATATCACCGGTCCCTACTAGGGCTTAAGGGGGTCGGTGCTATTTGACAAATACGGATATGGGCTCTTGATGAAAAACTTTTAACTGGGTTTATATCGAAGAATCTGCCTAGTGTAATTTTTATGTCAATAACAACATAAAAACATAGACGATTGACATAAAAATTACACTAGGCAGGTTCTTCGATATATTCGCCTCAATATAATTGTAACTACAGAATTTTTGAATTATTGCTTTTTTAGAAAATTTTGAAAAAAAGTTTCGAACAGTATAAAAAAACCTTATTTTTTGTTCAATTTTTTTTTTCATTATTTGTTTCAAATCAACGAAAAACATTCTTTCAAACGGCCACTTTAACTTTTCGCGTATTTTCCACATATTTTTTATATGCTCTTTTGAAAATCATATGACATGATTTTGTGATTTTTGGTCAAAAATATTTTGAAAACTTTCTTCATTTCTTGTTCCAAAAAATTTTTCAACTTTCAAATTTTTTAACTTATTTTTCTGGAATCATCGACTGAAAATATTGAGAATGCCACGTTTTATTTTATTCAAAAATTTCCTCGTTTTGTTTCTTCGCTCTTGTTTATACTCTGAATCATAATTTTTGCAACGAACGATTTGGCAGAAATCTATCGAAGCCCTCTTTTATCCAGAATTAAAATTTTTATTTCACCGAAACTTGCTAAATTGGTCGGCGCATCCACCATAATAATTTAATATAATTTAAAATTTATTTCATTAAACTCATGAAACAAATATTTCTTTCGATGTGCTAAAATTTCGGATTTTTTCGTCTTTTTTCAAAAATTTAATTTTTTTATTTTGACGTTGAAATCGTATATAAACAAATTTAATAAATTGTAAACGGTGGTCGAGACTGTTTTTTACGATTATTAATTAATAAAAAATAAATTTTACCTTAATTTAGACATCTTCGATAGCAAACGCGCGTTTTTTGAGTGTTGTTTCTAAAGACGATTTATAAAGTAAAAAAATCAGATTATACAAAGTAAGCTCAAAAGTGGCAACTTTCGTTCGAAAAAGTTTTTATCCGAAAATTTTGAAGTGGCAAAAAGTTTACCATCAAGAGAAAAAAATTGAAAAAGTGCAAATCTGTCAAATTGCACCGACCACCAAAAAGTGCTTGTGGCAGTGGATTTTGTCATGAAGCCCATTACTTTAATCTTAAAAAATAAAATGTATTTAGACGAGATTATCGAAAAGTGCTGGACAAGTTACGGGGATAATTATTGGTTGTATACTTGGAATGATACCTCTTGCTTTTATTTAAATCTGTATTTTATTGTAAATAATTCAATTATTTATTTCAATTTCAATAAATTGAAGGGATGAGTGTGTGGGATTGTAAAATATTTTTGGTAAAATTTTCATTTTTTAAGTTACGATTTTGCTAGATTTTTTCTTGGCATTCTAAGTCATAGGATTTTTTGGTTCTGAAATTTCGTCTTAGAAAAATTATTTTAGTTATTTAGTTTTAACTAGTAGTTAACTAAAGCCAGTTTCCGTAAAGTTATTTTTTTATGAAGAAAGTTCAAGAGCAAGAAATTCTAGAGCTTATAATGTATAGAAAAATATCTACAAGTTGAGCTAATAAATCGGCACCGTTTTTTGACTTTTCAAATTCCTTGTTTCAAATCGCCTTCAATTTATTTTACATAGGTTAAAAAATTATGTATAGATTAAAAATACGTGTTTTATTATTGTTTCTATAGAATAAAATGGGCTCGATAGTAAAATATATAAAACGTAAAATGCATAAATTTCAGATTTTCAATTTACAACAACCTGAAGGAAAAGTTCTAGCATTCAAAATTTGACAAACTTCATGCTAAATGGTTAGAAATCAAACCGGCATAAGTTCAATCTATAAATAGTTTTATTTGCGCCAAATAATAATATCCGAAATGCAATGACATCATGACAAAAAGTCAGATTTTGGTAGATTTTCAAAATTTTAAGCACATTTATATTTTGATTGGATTTTTTTGCTCAAGAACTCTTGTTATTGCCTGTTAAAGTTCAAAATCTCAAATTTATACATTTTACGTTTTAAACATTTTACTATCGACCCAATAAAATGTAATACTGTGAATAAAAGATGTCTGTGAGTCAGTTCTCTGTAATTTATAAATTAATAAGGTTTGATTTTGAACGATGCCAGTTTTTAAAATTGGCACATACGATGTTTTCAAAATTAGAGCAGCATACAACTTTTAAAAGATGATCTCGCTGCAGAGCCCTTTTTCAATTTTCGAAAACGTTGGATTTTTAAGAAGGTTATTTTATCTGGGTGACTAAGAACTGGTACATACGATATTTTGGAATTTCGGGCCATATTTAACCTTTTAAGCTACGTGCCACTGTAGAGCCGTTTTTCGACTTATAGCTTTTAATTGGGTATTTTTGATACTTTATTTCGATAAACTTATAATTTCATGTAAATGGCCATTAAAAAAATCGAAAAAACTGGCTCTGCAGCGATATGCTGTCGAAAAGTTGTAGGCTGACGTATTAACCAGTAACGATCTCACCAAGACAAAATACCCTTATTAAAATCAAACCTCAGTCGTTTTGTTTGCTTATTTCAATACAGTGAAGTGTCCTTAGTAGGACACGCCCTAAAGATTTTAAAAATACTGTCCTACGAAAATTACTTTACTGTTCTTTAAAAAGACGTTTTGGTATGATACAAATGATACATACGTATCGTACCATGGCGTATTTTTAGGGAACAGTAAAGTACTTTTCTTATGACAGTACTTTTAAAATCCTTAGGATGCGTCCTACTAAAGGCACTTTACTGTAGTTGTTTTCTGTGCTGTTAGCCAGGAATCTTTACATGGTCTCTTATTGCCTCAAAAATCATTGTTTTCTGCATTTCATTTATTCCAATATTTGTTACGTAAACTTACTTAGATAGTTTTTTTTTAAAAGGAGTAATACACCCTTCCTCATGACGAATTTACGGGATCAATCTGTAAATGCAATCGAAGAAACGGTTTTATGTCATTCACATGCACTATACATAAAAAAGCTTCAATGGAGATAATTTTCCTTTTTTTAATCCGACAACCGGTTCACTTGGTAACTAGAGGATCTATTTATAGGCATTTTTCTGGTTAATAATAATTTTGAGAAAAAAAAATCGAGATCTCGTTTTTTTTCTTCCGGGAATTTCAATACAAATTATAGTGTTCAAGCACATTTAATTGTGTAGATAATTCGTGATAAGAACTAAAAAGCATCGAAATTCAACTATCCGGCTTGATTTTAAGAAAAAAATAAATGGGCCCCGGATATTCGAATCACTACCAAAAAATTACTTCCGGTTTTATATTCTCCGGTGAACCGGATGTCAATATCAACTTCATAAATTATCTACAATTGAGCTTTTTTAGTTGGCAAGTTGAATGCAAAAAACTCATTTTCTTCATATCAGCTATTTCCCGTGATAGTCAGTGAGAAGGGTGCCCTCCTTTAAAAAAAAACTACTTAGTACAATTTAAAATAATTTTCCTAATTACAAGACACAAATTAATTTATTCTATTATTTATATAATCATTTAGTTATGTGGGTTGTTTTTGCTTTTAAGGGGGTACTCATCGATTTTTTAATTCAGGTTAGGGACATAATACTGCACCAAATAGCCTCAGGAAGGCCACAAAATGCATTTCTACTCTTATCATAAAAAAAACATTTTGAAATTTTTCTCAAATTTTTCGAGTTTTTTCAGATTTTTTTTAAGTATTTTTTTGAGAAAAAAATACATAAACCTCAATTTTAATGAAAAATTCTAAAAATAAGTAAAAGTGAGTAGAACCTTTTTTACTTCAGTTTGCAGTAGCTTCAATTGTGAGGGTACTTTCGGTACAATTGGATGAAAATAAATTTCTAGAAATCCCAAAAATTGACTTGGTTGAACCAAAATGCAATTTCTAATTAATAGGAGCAATATATTAAAAAAAATTAACTAGAAATTGAGAAACATGTTCTATGAATTATATCAAATATAAAAAAATCGACCGAATCGTTTTTTGAGAAAATTTCGTTTTAGTTTGAAATTTTCACGTTTACTTGATTCTAAAATATAAGGGATCAAATTTCAACCTGACGTAAGCAAATTTTTCTTCAAGTAGACCATGAGCTTTTTATTTGATGGTAATTTCAACTCGATATACGATGACATTTTTTATATATGAAATCATGAAAATTGACTTCCGGCTGAACTAATCTGCAATTTTCTATAATAAATCAAACTGTTTTAATTAACAAATCATTAAAATAAAGCAACATCTAGAGCGATATTTCAAAAAAAAAAAATTTCCACTAGAAATTGAAGAGCATGTTTCCCGAATAATACCTAATTTAAAAAAATCGTACCGAATGTTTTTGAGAAAATGAGCTACAACATTCTAAAATATCATAAAATTACGGTTTTTTCATAATTCTAGAACAAGTCCGATCGAAATTTCTGCAAAATATATTCGATAACTGTCGACGTAGTAGAAACTGTTTTTCTTACAAACTTTCATCAATTTCCTCATTGAGCCGTGTCCGAGATAAAAGACATTGAAGTCAAAATCAGTGTTCTAGAACTCTAATCCCCACTTGGTGCTGTGGTGCTCAAAAAATTTTTTTCTACTTTGGTCGGAGAGCAAAAGGATAGATCTTCATTTAGAGTTTTCAGAATTTCGATAACTTGTTTCGTTTTCCTTCTGACACTCTGATCTAAAATCTCAAAAACCGTTGAGTACCCCCTTAAATCATATACTATCACTTTTTATCATCGTACTCGCGGGAGTTAAAAAGCGAAAATTATTAGTCCCTCGTGTAAAAATTATTCTAAAGCGTACTTGATAGGGACCGTCCCTGAGAAAAATCATCATAATTATCATCAAGTCAAGTTTAAAAATAGCCCAAAAATAAAGAAAATTATTGCTAAAATGAGATCAAAATTTTTATTATTGAAAAAATGTCAAAAAAAAATATCCCCCAATACGATTGAAAGTTGTATTTCTCTAAAAAATGGAAATTAATGTATTCTAGAATTTTTACCTATCAAAATTTCAAGATTTTGACAACCAGAATCTGGTTACCAGATATCCGAAAAACAGAAAGTCAAAAACTTTTTTTGCGTCATTTTTGAAATCTCTGTTCAATTTTGCATTGATTTAAATATCGGGTTTAAAAGCTTTTAATCTGAAGATTATTTTTAAAATCTGTCTCAGAGACGGTCCCTCCTCATACGATTATTATACCCCTAGTTAATTTGTGGAGAAAAATTTGCTGTATAGTTTTAAAGTGTATGATTTTAATTTGTGATTATAATAAGGAATTTCAAAAGTAAAAAATGGGTATCAATGTTTTTAAGCTATCTTGAAAATTTTTTCAAAAACAAAATAATCCTACATCTTAAAATGACCAAAAAAAATTCTCTACAAGATAGCTAAAAAAATTGATACCCATTTTTTACTTTTGAAATTCATTACTTCAAATCGTCAATAAGAAATTTGATGTAGCAATTTTATTCACTGAATTCCTCATTTGAAATATTATTTATTTATTTAACTCTTACCTCTAGCGCGTGAAACTTAATAAATATTTTTTATGATTTTCTTCTAATCTAATAATCGTAAATTTTTGTAGCGTTACATAGCGTGACTCACGATTCGTGAACATTTTTGAGAAATATGACGATTCAATGATATTCGAAACTTAATCCAATTTTTAAATATTATACAGTATGTAAAAAAATTGTTCGAGACCAACAAGAGAAATTTCTCTGGATCAAATCCTATAATTGGCAGGATAATTACTTTCAATCCAGAGGAAATTTGAGCTTTTGGTCTCGAACAATTTTTTACATACAGTCTGTATTCAAGTGAATTTATGAGGACGGACTTTTTGTCAAAAGGTTTGCCGCGGTGTTATTATCAGGACGGATTTTTTACCGTATGAGATTATTATAAAAAAATCGAACACAAGGAAAGAACTTTTTCGCACTAAAGAGTCAAGCAGGAAGCAAAAAATAAAGAATGAAATATTTCAGAAAACAGTAATGACTAATGGCAAATTCGGTATTTTATTTCTTTCTTTTAATTCAATGTTCTTTTGGAAACGAACTAAACGTAATAGACGATAATAATATACAATATACAACAACGAAACAACAACAACAATATTTCAAACAACAAACATTTCAAGCTCCACCTCATGAACAACGAATTTACGATAGATCACTCGGCCTCAAATTCTCTACAAGGTCAATTTTCATTACATTTAATAATATTTGTTAAACAGAATTTCATGATCGTCGGGTATTACTTCGGTAGATTACTTTTTGCAAAAAAAAACGCAAAAAAAATAAATCGTGACAAATAATTTAACAAATATCGAAGATAATACTTGTGCGTTTTCTCGACTTGTTTTCGAGATTCTCGCCGATTCAGATGCCAGTAAATGAGAGAATATCGAGAACAAGTGGAGATAATGCACAAGTATTATCTTCGATATGACGTAATATAATGTATCGGCTATCTAGAATCTAGTGTCTTTCATAAGAAAAACGTGATTTATACTGTATGTCTTCAAACAACAATGAACAAATTTATCCCCTATTCACACTTTTGTAAATATCGCCCTCTACGCTAAAAACACATCTACCGTTCTCCTAATACAGGCCGATTTCAAAAGGGTGTTAAGGGATATCCATTATGAATGCCTCGAGAAACACTAAAATTTTTTTGCTTTAAAACATATGAGAAGATGAATATTAGTGTTGTCGGGTATCCATGATCGATATTTAATATATTATATATTAATAAATTAACAAACAAAATAGCTAAGGTTCATTTTTTTAGAAAGATATTTCATTTCTGTGAGATCGGTAAACTATTCAAATATTTAAAAACTAAATATTATAAACTATCACAAAATTAGTAAACTCTAGATTCTGCACTTTATGTTTTCGAAACTTGCAACAAGTCTTAAAATCTCCCATTAGCCTGATAATGAATCTTCGAAACGTTGCTATTTAATAAGTAAATATTCAAATATTTATTTTAATTATTTTTTTTAATTGAATACATTGTTAACGGTTCTGGCCTTATAAATGCGTCGGTTCTGCAGAGCACGGATTTGGTATGAAATATGCATTTATTTGTGTTCTCTCAACAGGCGTCTCCAATGGACTGCCGCTCGAAAACAATATAATGTTTTCGTGGCAAGTAATGGGCGCGAAAATAGGTTCTAATCATAACAAGGGGAACCCTGGTTAACAGCCCCCCATAACCTAGTTCCGCTAAAATTGGAATAATCAGGCATTTTTTTTATTAAAGATTTTTTCGGCAATTGGCTTCGCTTTGTCTTCATGAAATCAGCGTCTAAAACATTTGTGAGAGAAGTTTTATGAACTTTTTAACATTTTTGAATCTAGAAATTTTAGTTTCTAGCGTGAGCAACAATCGGTGACCACGGCCTTGGTGAAATATTGATCTCAAAAGGCCGACCCAAGACATAACATTGTCAAATCGGGCAAAAATACAAAACATAAACGGTTTCGTCTTGAAAACCCGCCTTTTCGCAAAAAATCGAAAGTGACACTTTTTTTTGGCTAAAAAATGCAAAAAAACCATTTATACTAAAATGGCCTTATAAATGCGTCGGTTCTGCAAAGCACGGATTTGGTATTAAATATGCATTTATTTGTGTTCTCTCAACAAGCGTCTCCAATGGACTGCCGCTCGAAAACAATATAATGTTTTCGTGGTAAGTAATGGGCGCGAAAATAGGTTCTAATCATAACAAGGGGAACCCTGGTTAACAACATTTAAATATATGAAATTTATTTGAAAATATTCCAAATAAATTTTTAAAAAATTTCCAAAATTTCGTGAAAATAAAAGATTAATTTTATTTAAACTCTTTTTAGTAATTTTAATTGACGTTTAAAACCTTTTAAACAACTACGCTATTTGGCGCCTTCATTAGCGCAACCATATTAATCGGTAAATCATCGTAAATCGTGTTTATGAGTATAATAATGCAAGTAATAAAATAGGTGTCACATGTCAAAATAATTAATGCCAGAAATTTTCCTTTGAAAAACTACCCGGAAATGTATCTTCTCATATAAAAATTGCTTGATTTTCTTGGAAAAAATATTTACCGGTTTTGGAACATCAATTACCGGTGAACCGGTTGACCATGAAAAAAACAAAAAAATTTTAGCGCCACAAATTTACTT
>SCLH01001695.1:66546-99632 GCA_004367855.1 Oikopleura vanhoeffeni
AACGAAAACTTAAATTATTGATTTATTTAGTTTTATTTAGTATCAGTATGATTTTAATTGCAAGTGCGCTTATTTGGTTTCTTTTGACGCTGCCGAGTTAAAAATTGCCCCAAAATCCTTAAAAGTTTTTAAATTAACGGAAAAAATTATTTTGAAGCATTTTTTCTGGTTTCTCAATTTTGTCAAAAATTAAGGCTCAAAATGAAAAGTTAACATGGCCCCCAAGAGACCGAAGCAAAATTTAAAAAAAACTCTAGTTTAATGTCAAACAAGTCTTGTGCTTCCAGATGCAGTATGAGCGGAATCTGTATCTCTCAAACTGGTGGAGGAGATAGCTTTTGCCTGAGCCTCCCAAACTGACCATTTTAAACAATTTGGCTAAAAACGAAAAGTTGACATGGCCCCCAAGAGACGCCGAAGCGAAATTTCTAAAAAAACTCTAGTTTATTGTTGAACAAGTCTTGTGCTTTCAGATGCAGTATGAGTCGCAACTATATCTCTCAGACTGGTGGAGGAGATAGCTTTTGCCTGAGCCCCCCAAACTGATCATTTCAAAATTTTAATTTGTTTGCGTTTTTGTCCGCCGAAAGCACAATTTGAAAACAAAAGCTATTTTGCACGATTTGTTAGGCTTTCCGGAGCCTCAAACGAAAAAAAATAATAAAAAATTGATGAAAAATTGAAGTTAGTAGGGTACGAACTGCGTGGTCTTTTTAAGAAGCTTTTTAAAAGCGTAGTGTCGGCGTAGTGGGAGTTGTAAATTACTGTTAATTGAAATTACCGTGAAGTTGGTTCTTTAGTACAAATGTTTTTGAATATCACTCTTGCTAAGTGTGTGAGACGGGAAAGGCGGTTGGAAAAGCGACCGTCAAAGTTTGCGAGGCACCAGCACCGTCCCGTTGTGTTAAATGGCTATCGTTGGTGTCAGACCGGGAGAATTTTTTCGCAAAACTAAACCCCCAGCGACTCATGTCTTGCTATATCTCTAATATTTCATCTTTTCCTGATCGCCGAACTTCGATTTCCTGATCGTGGCCGAAGTGAGGTGGAAATTTTTTTTTCTGGCTACCTCATGTCTATATCTAGAATTTATTTAAATTCTCAGAATAATCCAGTCCCCAATTTCTGAGTTAAATTGTTAAAAAGTATGATTAAAAGAATAAGGCGGCACAAGAGGGGTTCGAACGCGGGACCAGGCAGTTACGAGGCGCACCCATAAACCACATCACCATCTGAACTTATCAAGTTATAATCAAAACTCGATCAACTACATTTTTGTAAATTTTTTCCAAAACTAGTTTGTGAATTTGGGGGTTGCTGGTGATTTTAAAAAAAAATTTTTTTGGTGTCTTTACTTATAATTTTCGGAAAGGTATCCACAAAAAAAATAACTTAATTATAGCCGCAAACTTTAATTGCTGTGCCTACCTTACCTTAGAGGCATTAATAAATGTCCAATGATACGTGGGTGATAATCAGGTGTACCAAGGAACCCGCAATCATCAAAAAAATTTTCGAAACGTTTTCGATTTTTCTCAGTATTTTTTAAAAGAGGAAGTTAATGAATAACGTTTGCTCAAATTTGACCACTAAAACTTCAAAATATCTAACTTGACGTTAGCCAATTTCTCGTCAGTGTTTTACTATCGCTTGAGCCTACTTCGAAAAAATCGGAAGCACTTTTATGTCGAAATTTTTCGAAAATGATCAAAAAAATGAATATTCTTCGAGTTTTAGCTGGAAATTTGCCAAAAAACCAGGAGAGTCTCTTACAATTTTTCTTAGGAAGACTGGCAAAAAATTGAGCCGGATTTTGCAAATATATCCTGGAGGAGAAAGATTTTGAAGTTTGAAATTGGAAAAAATCTTCGGTTATTTGGCGTTCTAGAACGTTCGTCGCCGGATCAAAAAAAAACTCGGTTGAGAAAAGATTTAACCATACTACCTCATACTGCTTGTGAAAAATTTGAGCTCAATTGATATACCGTTCTGGGAGAGAATGGTTTTTGAAGCTTTGAAAGATGTCCTCTGTTACGATACTGTAACCTATTAGTGTTAGGTCAAAAATGAATTTTGGTGATGTAGTTTTTTCGGCAAGATAGATCTACAAATGAACATTTTTCGGTTTTTCTCATGAACTGTCAGTTTTCATATATTTCACCGAGAATAAAAAGTCAAATGCAAGAGTCGTTCAACGCGCCTAAATTACTATTAACATACGTTTTTCTTGGAAAAAAATTTGACGGTACATAAAAAATATTAAGAATTGAAGTAAATTTGATATCAAACGCATTTGGCTAGATCACTGGTCGTGCATTTTTTATTATTTTACTATTGGCCTCCTGAGCTAGATTTTAAAAAAACAGAATTTAAAATTTTTTCTTCCCAGGTTGTAGAACACTTAACCAAACATTTTTGAAATCTCCCGCGGTTGGTTTGATAATTTAACAAAAGTACTATTTTATTTTCTAATTCTGTTCAAAATGAAATCACTTTTTTTCTGATTTCAATAACTTGAAAAATTTTCGCAAATTGTTAATTTTCAGCCAATCAATCTGATTCGGTATAAGCTAAAGTTAAATTATCTAATATTGTTGTTAATATAAGTTTATAGATGACAAGATAAATGGAAGATCCTACAACCTCCAATCAACTTATGTTATAAAAGTGATTACTCACGTTAAAGATCCAACTAGCTGCCATAATAATTCCATGATACTTTTGATTATCAGGAAAATACTCCGGTGCAATTCGATAATATCACCAAACTTGAACAAGTGGCTTAGTGCTTCTTTGCGTGATCGCAACAATCCCAAGCCAAAAGAGTTGGCAGAACAAACTGCTACCAAAAGCCACCATATTGAATCTCGAATGAGTAATGGGTGACAAAAAATGATTAGAATCCACAAGGCCAATCTTTCAAAGTGAATACATAAGAAAATATTGTTTTCAACTCTAATATTTAAAGTGAATGCTCGATTTTATGTTCAGAAAAGTTCAAATCCCGAAAAAACTACAAATCAAATGACGAATAATTTTCTTTTAGACACCCATTCTGAAGAGTTTTGAAAAAATGAATTTATTTCCAAAAATCCGATATTTTTTATGGCAATATCCATACCATAAGTATGGTGAATCATATTTTCAATTCAACCATTACAAAGTGACTTAGTTTGATAGTGAAAATAGGATAAATAAGAAAAAATTGGAGAACAAAATGGAATTGCAATTTTAAAGTGATCGGCATGATTGTTGAAAAAAATCGAAAAATAAAATCGCAAGAAAAGTTTGTTGTTACTAGGGGGCCTCAATTCACGAAGGGGATAACCCATTCAAAAGTTTTATTTGAATTTTGTTTACTGATTGATTCGATTGAGGTAAGATATCACATTATGATCACATAAGTAATTTAGAAGAAACATCACATAACAAAATTTGTCCGAACCATTTATTTTAATTCTCATGCCGTTTGTAAAAACGTTTGGATTTATTAATCATTTTCAACATCAATAAGATAATAAAGATATTTCCATTTAAAATGATTTTGAAACTTTTAAAGAGAAAAGATCTCCATTATCTGCAATTGTTTGAATAACAAATTGGAAAATTGGTCCCGATCAGATCCAATTTTTTTATTTCTTCTTTTTATGTTTTCTCATTTGACGGATATTTAAGGACTACAATTATATAAGTCGTTGTCCTCAAAGCCGAAATATTAACACGGGTTGGGACACTCTTATGGACACCCGCCTGGGGTTGGATAGGCTATATATTGCCTTCGCGCCGTCCACGCATTGTGAACAATTGCCTATAATTTTCCTCAACTGCGTACGCAAGTTTTTTTCCTGCCTTTTAACTCGGTTGCTCATTCTTATAGGGATGTAATATTTCACACATAAGGACGAATTACAGGGGGTCAGGTGCAATTTTGACAGATTTGAAGCTTTTTCAAAATTATTTTGTCTTGAAGGGAAACCTTTTTTGCCAACTTCAAAATTTCGAATAAAAATTTTTCGAACACAAGTTTCCACTTTTCAGCCTTACTTGGTATAATCTGAATTCTTGTAGATGATTATTTTAATGTTATCAATCGTCTTTTGAAAAAAA
Organism: Oikopleura vanhoeffeni; assembly: GCA_004367855.1. Taxonomy (NCBI): domain Eukaryota; kingdom Metazoa; phylum Chordata; class Appendicularia; order Copelata; family Oikopleuridae; genus Oikopleura; species Oikopleura vanhoeffeni. The sequence goes on from SCLH01001695.1 coordinate 70,654, forward strand.
CACTCGAACAAACTTGCGCGTTTGCTTCCATGAGTGTGCTAAATATACAGTAAAATTTTATTAATTTTTTAATTTGTTAGCTTAGATTCTAAAGTCTTAACTCTTAAAGATACGCTTTCGACCACCGACTCGGATTTATTAAAAAATTTTATTTTATAGAGTTCTCTAACGGTTAATAATCGAAATTTAAAATTTGTGAAAAAGACGGAAAAACCCGAAAACTTTGATGGGGTTGGCTTATCAATTCGGGCAAGTTTGAGTGTGATAAAAACTTCTTTAATTCCGGATAACAAAGGGCCTTGGAGTAAATTCTGCCGAATCCGTAAGTTTCGTTGAAAAAGTATGAATTCAAGAGTAATTACAAGAGCGAAGAACAAAACGAAATGACATATTAAATACTAGTGAAAGTAGCCCATTCCAAATATTTTCCAGCTACAGGATTCTAGAAAATCCACGTTGAAAATTTTGAACAAGAATAGGAAAATTTCAAAATATTTTCCGAATAGTTCGAGACCGAAAATCCCAATAATAAGTATCAATATTTTTTTAAAATAGCATAATAAAAACTAGTGAGCACCTAAATGTAAAAGTTAAAGTGTCCACTTTGAAGAGTTTTTTTTTCGTTGATTGAAAATAAATACATGTAACAGAAATTGAACAATAAAGTAAGCCATTTTTTTAATAAGTTGGAACTTTTTGTCAAAAAATTTGTTGAATTCGAAAAGTTTAAAATCGAACTCAAAATTTTCTAAGAAAACAATAATTCAAAATCCTGTAGTTACAAAATTACTGACATAATCAAAACATTACTGTTGATGGTATATTTGAGAAAAATTTAAAAAAAAACCCAGAGAAAAAGTTTTTTTAAATCAAGAGCCCATATGCATACCTGTCAAAAATGCACCGACCCCTCAAAGAAATATATGAGAATTCATAAGCTACACTACTGTCAATGGAAATCAAACAATTTTCTACTTAATAACACGATCAAAAAAAGATCATCGGCAGCAAAATTGATCGAATCAGTTGAAGCAAATTATCTTAAGATCTATTCTAAAAGTTTAATATCGACAATAATAATCTGCATTTTATATAACCAGCTTGATTGATTAACTAAATCACAAGTTAAATGAATTTTGAAAACAGATTTCAATGTAAACAGAATTAGCTTGAAGTCCTGAAAGGAACAAAAATTTTTCGTTCAAATTTAGGAAAATGTTCTTGAAACGTTTAAATTAAATAGAAAAATAATAATCTTGTGAAATAAATTGTATAAGCCGTTTTATCGGGAACAGACTAGGGTAATTAATTGAAATTTCACGCTGACAAACCCACGGCTTACAAAAAAGTTAAACTTATCTGACCAATAAATTGTAGGAAAAAAGAATTAATGAATAAAAAAGTGTTCAAAAATTTTCTGAGACCGAATTAATTTGCTTGATGAAGAGACTTATCAGTATCATTGATTGATTGTAATCAATTTCTCTAATAATGAAAATCTGAAATAGGAGTAAGTTGTTGTTATCTGAGGACAAAAATCGGTGTTTTTTGAATAATGATAAATAGCACCGCATGCGGAAGTTGGAACATACTCGAAGAAGTTTCCTGAGTTGAATAAAAAAAAATTAAAGCGCTAAAAATAAGGCGCGCATGTAAGAATATCTGCAAATTATTGTTAACTTGAACCCATTCTGATTGAAACTGTTCCTTGAAATACCCATATTGTGTTTTTACTTAACTTGAAAAGCACACATTATTTCGCTAGTATTACAAAATATGGTTTTTCTACAAAAAAAGATAGCAGTGATACAGGGGGCGCTTAACTAAAAATATTTTTTCTTGATGTTTACTCTTCCTGGAATCAAAAAATCACACATAAATAAAATAAGACTGAAAATAAATGAAGAAATTGCTATATTCCTTTGTCCAATTATGCTTGTAATGAAGTTCTATAATGATGGCATCCCAGGAAATTCACTGAAAAAAAGAGAAATCTGAAGTTGGCAAACCCATCGCAAGCCTCTTGCATCGGATCAATTTTTGACTACCGATTTCTTTCGTTCGCAAATACTGTTCCGCAAGTGAGAGCCCAATAAAGTATGTCCAACACTGCTACACTTTTTAAGGATCGACATTTTATGGCTCACGTAGACATAAAAATAAAATTTTTCAAAAGGAAAGCTGTAATTTAATTCTTAATAAAAGTTCCTAAATCAGTGTTAGTAAACGGGACCAAATCACTGTTGAAAAGTTTTGAGTTACATATTAAATTCTTATTTTAAATTTATGAAAGACCAAAAATGCATGATTGCAGGAAAGAAAATAAAATCTCGAATGAATTATGGTTCGTAAAATTATCTTAACTTCCCATGTTGAAAATTCAGAATTCAGGTTCAGAAGCAAGAACAAAACTTCTATAAATTTGTCTTGTAAATAAAATCTATAAAACTGTGCTGTGTAGTTTGATTTTTTTATGCACAAAAATTGAATTGAAAATCTTAGTTAACTTAACTGTAACAAAATAAAGCAAATAAATATTCATCAAGATCGTTTCAAGATGAATAAATAGTTAATCCTGACTGCAAAACGAATTTTTTAACTGGTAATACGTTTGCATCAACTTTTTGTAGCAGCTAGAGCGCACCGGACTGGTATCAACCAAAATGTATACATGTATTATTTTAAAACCATCACAATAATTTTGATATGAAGTTTATTCGAATCAAATCGCTTGAACCGCATCAAATGTAAATTTCTTTCCATAGTTTGAAGTCAAATGTGAGAAAATGGAACAAAGCCAGAGATACGTATAATTAAAAAGTATCAAATCGTCTACAACCAATATGTGTTTCGGGCCAGAAAAGCAAGAAAATGACCAATAATAGCCAATAATAAATTCACCTTTAGATTTGATTAATAGCTGAATTATTGCCAAACGGAAAATTTTAAACGTCAATTTGAAATATGAAAAATTTTCATTGAAAATACTAAAAATTGATCCAATGCTGCCGCTGGTAAACGATAGACCTTGAGCGATTTCTAAATCTCCCAAGTAATAAATTTAATGGAACCAAAAACACAAATGTGACCTGCGCCGCGATAATTACAAGAAACTGGATAGCAATCGGTTATATTTTTGCAGAATTTCAATAAATTTTGAAAAACAAATAATTGAGTGTCCGCAAATTGCTTTAGATAAAAAAGACAAATAAAGTAACCGGCTTACAACAAGATAACTTTTCACACTAAGGTTAACTAGCGAGGGATCGGTTTTAAAATTAGACCAGGTCGATTTTTAATTCTGAATTTTCTAGGCCGACCGCCGACTCGAATACGTAATTATGGTGAAGTCAAAAAAACTCCCGCCTGGGTTGAGTCGATAAGTAAGACTCGGCTAGGTCGTTAATGTTAATTTTTAAAGAAAATGAGTATAAGTGGGCCAAATGTGGGTTTTTAATAGTTAATTTGAAGAAGTACAGGGCGAAAATTTGCGATAGACTTATTATTAAGCTAGCTGTATTTTGTAAGACTCTTACATGACTCTTAACTAAGAGTCATACTGGAATTTCAGAATCTAGTTTCCACAAATTGAAGACGTGTCGGCAAAAAAGTTAATTTCTCGAATCATAGATTAAAAAGACCCACATTTAAGGCTCATTTAAAACTTGATTTCGAATTTCAGCTTACGGGAAACATCTCTTTGCGCGTTAATTTTCACAACTTCTCAACGCAAACTCGAACGCAAATATAAAATTCAAAAAACAAATCATGGCGCTGTAATAAAGTTTGAAACCTTAAATTGAATCTCGATTTTGTAAGGCTCATTTTTTAAAAAAGTTTTTTTCGGTCAAATTCCTGAGATTTTATTTGGGAAAATATTTCATACAATTATGACCTTTGATTCGATGAACATTTGCTTAACGCGATCCATCTGAAAAAAAACCAACCGATCCAAACACATCAATCAAAAACTCAACGGAAACAAATTTGTCCCGAGCAAATCTCGAATTGATAAATAGTGCAAAGGATAATTCCGAGCCGATCATCAAACATTTTGAAATGGCTCATTCCGACCGACCACAGTGACGATCGTTTAATAATGACAATTGAGGAAAGTCAGAAACAAAATCACGGCTGCAGGAACCGATATTAATTGCGAATCTAAAAGAAGATTTTTTTTAACAGTCACTTGAAGATTTAATTTTTTTTATTTCTGAGATTATTTACAAAAAAATCCCCACCTTGCTCAACCAAAAATAAGCAATCTGATTGTTGAAAATATGTTCTTTCTGATTTGTTCTTCGCTGAATTCAAGAATAAAACAAAAATTTTCTTCAAACGCTTGTTCCATTCTACAGTGTGAATTTTCACACCACACAAACCCCTCAGAGGTGCAAAACATAACCTTAACAGTTCAATGAATAACATGAGAGTTTAAACTGGGGGTTTTAAAAAACAATAGTCAGCTAACTAGACAGCGATGGGGTTGTTTGGAGGGGTTTTTTTTGCTACATTACCAGCGGGCTCAGCAAAAACGAAAGTGATATTTCCGAGAAATAAATTTTTTTCTCGCGTCAACCTTGCGGTCACCTTGACACCCTTGGTTTATAATACCGTCTCAAATCTTGACCCAACTTGAGACTCTCAGTTCCATCTTGTAGTTATTCAAATCATATTGAAATATCACTTCCGGGTACTGAACCTGTACATAACTGTTTATCTTGACTAGCTGGGTACATCCGATAAACGTTCAAAAATAAACTTCTCGAGACAACCCTTCCTTTTGAGTGAGCTTTATTTGTTTTTTTAGCCGCACATTTTAACTCAAAACTTAAAATCTCAGGTTCTTTAAAATGATCCCTTAAAAAAAATATCCAAACAAGATGGGAAAATATATATTGTTAACCCATTTTTTGACTTTTGACCAATTTCTTATTTGAAACGTCATTTTTTGCTGCACGAGTCTTGTGTGAGGTCTAATTTTAAGTCTTATTTTTTTTGAATTTTATTTATGAAAACAAATTGATGATTATTGACAAACCTTCTTATACCGCCAATATTCGACTATGAAATCCGCAATTTCCTTTTGGAATTCCGAATACTGAGAGCTACTAATAAAGTATTGAAATTAACACCTGTTATGAATACTAGTAAGCAATGAATCCGGTCTTAATTAATTTGAATAATCGATGAAAACTGAAAAATATCCCGGAATAAAATTTGATAAAGTCCAACTAGCGATGTAAAACTTTGTATTAAAGTGATTTTATCGACCATTTCAATAAGGATCTATAATTTTTCGGGTTCAAACCAACCAGCGTACTGTTTTCGTTGAGACCAAGCAGATTTAAAGTTAATGAGAAATAAACCATTTAAAATTTGAAATTGGACGTTTTAATAGTGGTTATTTATTGAAGATATTCGTTTTGGAAACCGACTGTGTTTCAAAAAGTAAAATTAGTCTGGCAGCTCCTAGTCGTTTAACAAATCGGTTCCTATTGACCAGTTTTCTATTTTGTCAAAATGTCAGGGATAATAAAATTTCGAAAATGCCATCTTATTTTTTGCTTCAAATTAACTCAGATACACGATCGAAGTACTCAAAAAAATTTTTATGTCTCGAATCCCTAAGTTTATTTCTTTCTCTTGTCCCAAATCTGATGGACAGCCTTATTATAATTTCCTGATTGGTTAACGTTAACCACTATAAGAGATTATCAAAATAAAAGCATTTCTGAACTTTTTTGTTTTTATTTGTGTTTAACAAGTAAGTTTCTTACAATACAGAAAATTAATAAAAAATCTTAAAATCTTTAAACAATGTAAAATACTTGAAATAAACTAATTGAAATTATTGGATGTCATGAAAAATTACTGGGTCTTTCAACTAAATTTAAATATTTCTTACTTTTCTAATTATTATAAAAAAATATCAGCGATATTATTGTTTTTGGAATTGGTTTCTCAAAGTTTGATTTCACTCAGTAAAAAATTCCGAGAATACCAGATCGAGACAAAAATAAACAATCAGATTAATTAATTTATTTTGAAATAATTCAGAGTGACACCTTAATTTCAAAGAATTTTAAAGAAGTTTAGAAGATTGCTAAAAAAGAATAAGAAAGGAAAATTGGATGAACGCAGGTTAAATTTTTATTTTTTGCCTTTTTTTTTTGTGTTGAGGGTTGCATTTATGAAGTTGACTTAAGTGTGGCAAGCAAAGTAAGCTTGGGTCCGATGTTTCTATTCTGTAATTGGTTTAAAGTAGAAATCACTTTAGTTTTTTCATAAAGGCTCATTCAGACCCAATTGGAACCTGTCATTGGCTTAAAGTAAACTCACAAGGAGTAACACCATATTGTAAAAGTGATTCAACCCCTCCTGAGCTGTGCCAATCATTAGGTTTTTGTTGTATATTTACTGATGTTGATAGTAAGATAATACATCGGAGCAGGCAGTAAAAAATTTTATATATTTTTCTTCAGTTAACTTTAGAGTATAATTTATGAGGTAAAATGTCAATTGTAGTATAGCCTAATTGTTGTGTAGGTTTATATGGGTGATCTGACTTATCTACATAACAGAAAAAGGTGCGCAGTAAAAAATTAATTTTTTATTGTTATACATTTTATGTTGTGTCGAATTCCCATTGCTCCGGTGGAAGCAAATTGATCCAAGAGCATGCGGAAACGGCGGCGTCATCGGTACTGGAAGTCTTGAGGAACAGAAAACTGCCAATATCAGAAGAAACCCACCCTCATGGTCCTCTTCATATAGAAAGAGATCAACAGCAATCATGCCCTCCATTTAAGAAGCTGCGTAAAAACCCCCTTTGAAGCATATGTTAATTGATTTTAAACTACAAAACTAATCAATGTAATAACACTTTAAAAATCCAAAAAAACTCCTTCAAAAACCTGAAAGACTGGACTTATTTCTATATCAGAGAAGAAACAAGTTTTACCGTGAAATTTTTAATGTAATACATAAATTTAAATTGAATCCAAAAGTCTTAAGATTCTGTTTCCGATATAATTGGGTACTATTAGAGAAAGAAAAAATATGAGAAATTTTCGTGAAACCTTCCGAAACATTAATGTACTTATGTTTTTTATTTAGAAATAATCTTTTTTTTTTAACTTTTAAATTACTTATACCTAACAACCAATCACCTATCAGGAGTTAAGTGCTCATTTAAGTTTGCAGGTTATACTGTCTTGTCAAGAAAACGCAAAGGTTTCATGCAAAGAGAAAGGAGAAGAAGTTATTATTATCTTGCATTTATAACCACTTGAATATAATAATTTTTTTGGCAAGATTTATTTTAAGACAGCAGTCCCGTAAAATTATGTTTCAGTCCAATATACAACAGTAATTAATGGAGGTGTTCCGGATATCTTGTGTAATGTCCCCAAGTTTCCCTTTCATCTAAATTTCTGTAGTAATCCTTCTTGCCTCCTGAGTCTCAAAATTGTCTGATGTATGCTCTTTGATCCTGTTGAACAATCCGACAGATTTTCCCGAAATCCGTTTATCCGTATCAAAACTTAGGTCAAATAACTAACTGGCATATCCTAAATAATTACATTGTTTATTTCAATTTGTTAATAACTGATCTTTTATTGATTTATAGTTTAAAAATTTTATTGTTATATGACCATTCTATCTAAAAAGCAGTAAGGAAGATACATTCGCACTGAAAAAAAAAAGCTATTTATACAAATAAAATATTCTAATTTGTAGTTTTATTTTTTATAATATTATTTTTAACTTTATTTAATAAAATATACTAATTTTATTCGATATGAACATAAGTTTCAACATAAGTTTTCCCCCTCAAGAATGTGAGTGTTTCAGAGTTCTCAAATAGGGTAATTTTTAAGCCGGAAAAAGTAGAAGAAGTCAAAACTAAGTAATAAAATCAAAATCCTTCATATGACAATAAAAAATGATATTTGAACGTTTCCCTTTGAATCTGTCTGTGGAGTTATTTTAATATAAGAAGAACACATAAAAAACACCTTTTTACTGTGAATTAAAAAGAGATTGAAAAAAATTTCTTTCTGTGTTTTTAGACATGCAAAAAAAAGAGAAAATAATAACATGTTTAAGATAGTAACTTACAAACCCTTAGCTTTAAATAATTAATTAACCTCTCTAAGTCCAGATCTTCAAAAACAAGTAATTATGGAGATTTAATTCAATCTGAACATCTCTGAGAGTTTTGGAAAGGTTAATCTTAGAAGATTATAGGTTTCAGCCTAGGTATGATCGTCCGTTTCAGCTCCGAGTCCCTTTAAAAAATTCATCCCTAAATACTGTTATTTGTAAGAAAAAAACATTACAGAGTTTATTTGGGTATAAACTCTGCTTAGAGAAAAAATCTGAGGCGTTACAGACCAAAGACCAGAAAGATAAGGTGTCACGCCTTTCTATCTTTTAATAACATTTTTGAGTGGGCTACAGTAAAGTTCCTGGATGGAATTTGAGCCCCGAATCTTTTGACAGCATTCCTCTGTAAACAAGTTGCCCCATTGGGCATAAGCTCCCTCAATTACAGTAAATTGGTAACCAGGCTGAATTTTTATTGAAATGTGTGATGTCAATTGTTGGGATTCATCAGGTGTCAAACGGCGACGGGAGGCTATTCAAAAACATGCTCCAAGATTAAGTTGTTGACCCATTGAGCCAGTTGTTCAATGAGTGTAGCCCATAATCTCATCCAAGCTAAATAAGAATATATATGGTATGTTTGCTCAGTTTCCTAGTTCTGAACTTTAAAATTTCAAAATAAATTTAATGTATCTATTAAGCTTATCATTAATGACCTATATTGTCCTAATTTTAGTAATTACAAATTCTGAGAAATAGAAAACTCATTTATATTCTATTTCACTTATAATGGATGAAGTATTAAAATTTTCAATAAAGAATAATCTTTTTTATTTATTTTAAAATAATATGAACCCATAAAAAAAAAAAAAAAGTTTTGAAACCTTATCAACTTAGTATCAACACTAATTCAAATTGAGATGTACATTTGTTCTTGAAAATCAGTGCTCCATTTCAACACCTAATTTAAAGGTTACACTCAGAAGTTCAAAGTCGCAATTAAAGCTTAATTGAATATTGTTTTTAATTTTAATTTTTTTTTTAAAAAATATATTCAAAAATATTCACTGATGCTGATTCAACGAAATTTTATCAACTGATTTCGTTTTTAGTCCGAACTATCCGTGAAGAAATTCCGCAATCCATTTGGGCATCTACATAATATGCAACCACACCAGACCTTGATTAATCCAGTTCTTGTATAGATCATAATACCCCCCTATGAATACAATCTGCACCCGCAGTAAGCGAATCGACCTCAAACTTCACCAGGATAATAGTGAAAATACAGTTTGTGTAAAAGATACCCCACAGCCCCCATGGATAATTTCTGCCATAAATTTGTTAATTTGTATCTCCTTTATTTTATTTTTTATGTATTGGTTTCAAAAGAAAAAAAGTTTAAAATAAAACAAATCACAAACTAAATGATAGAAAAAAACGATTTAAAATTTTTTCCGTATGACAAGTTAACCGATGATAGTGCATTTACTACATCCACTACCTTGGCAGTCCAGAAGATATCTATAAATTTCCAACTTTATTTCAACAGTAAACTTGTATTACTCATTAAATCGTATTAGTTTCATCCGATTTCTTTCAATCTAGATACTTTTCAAGTTTATTCGATAGCTGGCGGTCCGCCCATTCCGTCCTTGATATAAGGTACGAGTACGAAAGTTCAATAAGAATTAAGAATGGCTGAGGATTGATAAGGACCCTTGTCATGAAAGACATCCATTAAACTTACCATAAATGTCTGTCAGCCGCCTAAACGAAAACTAGCCACAAACCAAGCAGTTGGGCAGAGAAACTTAGCATTTTCGCAATAAGTCTGTTTAAAAGATCTTAAGCCTCGGCCGTCAACGGGTTTTTCGGTCCCAGATTCAGGTTTTTATTCATTTCATACTCGAAACTATAATCCTTTTCGAATGATTCGGCGCTCCGATGACTCTCTTGAAAATGGTAGTAAGTTTGGTTGTCGTCCTTTTTAGAACATTTTTTGCAATATGGGAATTTGAAGCATCACACCGTGGAAGAGCGTTGCCGTTTTTTTATCATTGGTAATAATGTCCACAACCGGAGAATTCCGACTTCCATGGTTAAGTTCAGTGTTAAAAAGATGTCCATCTTAAGCTCGAAATCGGTTCATTGATAACCTCAAAGTTTTCAATCTTCTCGGTTTGAGCTTGAATTCCACTCTTTCTACTGAATATTGATAATTAACAGTTACAGAGACAATCAGCGAGTTAAAACCGAGAAATCATCTAATCACTTTTATAATGAACGAGATTAACAACGTTTTTAAATTCCTTGTCTATAGGATCCACTTCATTCAGCACCAAAACTAATTAACTAACACGAAAATTTGTATCGCATTTCAATTTTAAAATCCACTTCAAAGAAAGAAAGAAAAAAGTTGTAGATCTAAATATTTCTAAGCAAAAAGATTTTACAGCTGAGTTTTCTTTAAGTTGGGCGATTTTTTTCTCCAGTCGGAACTAAACAGGGAGATTGAATTACCGTCAAATTGGCATAACATATGGATCATTGGTAACGTGAACTTTTGGCGATTTTTTCTCCGGAAAAAAAATCGCCCCAATTTCGATTAAATAAGATTTGAACCAAATCAGGAACTAAGTAATTTCTGAAAGTGGTTCAACAATAGAAACATTTTTTCACGGAAAAAATCCCCTAATTGTGATTTATTGCAACAATGAAACGTTATTTTGTATATTAATATAATTATTATAGATTTTGTCTATTCAACGTGCAAGTTCCCCAGTCTTTTTATGAAATTTGTGTAATCGGAAGTCATCTGGAAAATTTTGGTTTCTTATAAACACTTAAAAAAGGAGGTGGCATCGGACTCGAGTCAATTTGACTACGATAATTAATTAGTTTAGTATGAAATGTTTCCAATCTGCCGATCGCTGCCACCTCCTTAATAGCTTTCATTACGTGATTATTTTATCTTCTTCTTTGATTGAAATAACTAGTATTTTAAAACTAAAAATTACTTGAATAATATTTTGCGCTAAACCAGCTAAATATCCGTGAAATTGTTTGAACATCTGTCTTCAGATAAGTTTGGTTATTTTTTTGGTTGAAAATTGTCTCGCGACAAATTTTCAAAGTAATTTTTCCACTCATTTCTCTCAAGTTTATAATAAATTTAATAAATAATTATTTCATAAAATAATATGTTATTATACTAGATACGATTTTCATGTTCAAGCAAAATTGGGCGATTTTTTTCTACGGCAAATTGGCGATTTTTTTCTCCAGCAAAATTGGGGCGATGTTTTTTCTCCGAGAAAAAAATATCGCCCAATTTAGCCTTTGTTGTTTTGGCGATTTTTTTCTCCGGGAAGAACGCTGTTCTAGCCGACCTGGCAGAAAAAAAAAAATCGCCCAATTAAAAAAACTCAGGCTGTATATATTGTAGGATAAGTTACCTTTATCTTCGTCTTGAATCGTATTAGGATCATTATCTCTCTGAAGATGTTCCCCAAAACTGTTGTCCAAATCCGATTCTATAGGTTCAAGGACCCCAAGATTTTCGAGTTAGCCACATTTTAATCAGATCACCGGTGCAATATTTTCTTCAGTACCCTTCATTTTGCCACGCTTAAAACTTAAATTTCGAACAGAAAAGAAACTTAAAAAATCAAATATTTTATTATCCCCCAAAATTGGAAGTAAATTTTTGTTTTGACAATCAATGCTTTTTTGCTCATTATATATGGGTGGTTGGAAACCTAGAAAACGTTAACAATTGCATCTGTTTTCGTTTCATTAATAAGTTTAGCTACGATCTATTTTTGTTTAGTTTTGGTCTCTATTTTTTTAATATATGTTAGGAGCGAAGATATTTCGAAAGTATAGAGTTAAGATATTACAAAAAATTATATTTTTGCGTTGTCTCTTCACCCTTTAAATTCTTCTGTTTAATAAAAGAACACCCCTTCTTTTTCATAGTCTGGACATGTTTAAAAATGTTTAATAAACTGATATCCTGCTTAGTTGAATTCTAAAAGTTCTAAGAAATACAAAAAATTCTCGTAGTTTCAAGTTCAAATTAATTGTTAGTGGTTTTTTCGGCTTTAGACGAAAAAACAAAGACTCGAAAGCATGCAGCAGATTCTGAGTCTTCTGAATTAACGCAGGTGAAACTCAGGCAGGTCTTGGTTTTGAGGAAAGTGAATTCTTACAAATCAGCCAGTAGACAATGTTTCCTGTTGAAAAGTAAGGAAGACTATTCTATTAAATTGCGAATCGTAAAATTTTTCGGTGTAAAATGTGATAAACAAATTACAACTGTGAAAAAATAATTCAAACTTTAGTATAATCTCGCCAAAAACCTTGTATCATTCAATATATTAGCAAATGGTGTCCTTTTCAATATATTGATTAATTTTTTCAAATCAATTTATATACCGACTACAATACTCTCTAGAAAATTTTGTTGTACAAATTGAGGTAACAATATTGAGTCGCGTTTTTTAACTCTTAACCCAAAATCTTAGTTTTGGCTTCTTCTACGCAGGGCTTGTGATAAAAATACCGCCTAAAAATTATTTTATCTAAAGAAGGCCTAATGACAGAAAAAAAAGAACTTTATTATAATAATGAAAGTAAAGTAAGAAAATGATTCTTCTAGTGATCAACAAGTTTCAATTTTTAGCTTATTTGAAAGGTATGTCAGTATGATGCTTACCTTTCGATTCCTTCGTACAACAATCCTCGGAAAAAGTGCATCGGATCGGTTTACACCTGATAATGCAAGAATTGTTCAATAGGTCAACTGAAAACTAAATCGTAGGGTATGTATGAGGTGCATATTGCTAATGGAGCTTTTTCTGTCACTTTTAAAGTTCAAAAAATTTCATTGAACATGGTATGAGATCAATGAGCTTTTTCCTCGCAGAGTAGTTATGTAACTGGTAGAATATAGAATGAATCCGGTTCCCACAGCTTATTATATTCATGAAGGGGAGATTTGTGATCCGCCTAAAAAAAAATTCCGTAATAACTACACTAATCTTTATTCCGAAAAATTATTTCAAAGTTCTTTTTGTTAAGAGGATAGAAACTATGGTTTCAAAGAAAAAAGTTTTTTATTTATTAATTTTTCTTGTATTCTAGCAGGAAAGATCTTTTCTTTTATTATAGAAAAAAATAATAAATTAAGAAATAAGAAAAGCATCCTAAAACAAACGGGAATGTTCAGTATTAATTTTCTTTATTAATTTTTATACTTATTAACACCTTTGAAATGGTAGTTGAAAAAACTACGATTCCATTCAGGTCATTTTATGCTTCCTCCTCGATTAGTTGTACAAGGATAATTATTACATTCGCGTAACTAACACTCTTAAGCTAATATATTTGCCCCCTTACTGAACTATTATTTTTGTAGATAGCAGAGCGCCTGTTAGAATATGATATTCGCAAACAAATGAGAAAGGTTCAATTCTACTAATGGAATATCTTTTGTCTAACAGAGAATGGAGAGCGAACTTAGGCATTTGTAGAGGTTATGGAAAAATTTCAATCAAACCCGGAAAGTTTTTAATAAGGATAACAGATATGAGGTCAAAACTTATAGTAATGATTTTTATTAGGCAATAATTATTGAATTCATATGATTACTTTTAAGGACCAAATACTGGAGCAAAGTTTCAATTCAACTGTCCCCAATTACCCGAGACAGGAGCAAACCCTACTAGATAGAAAGACGAAACTAAATGAAGTTAACTTGTAAAAGTGGAATCTGATTCCTGATAATGGTAGTTGACGAAAGGGTCTCCGAAGTGTATTTGCCAAGTGAGATCAAACTTTCTTGCAAAGATCTGATCCTGGTATCAGATGAAAAATCAGATAGTCCCAACTTTATGCATAGATTCCCTAATCATGTCGATTAAATAAGAGCTATAGAAAGAGAGCCCACTAAAAGAGGTTGATAAGATATAATATCAAGTGCTGATCAAAGAATCAGTTAGATCTTATCAGGAGCCCACTATTTGTTTAGAATATAAGGAAACTGTATCTAAACGTTTACGATTAGCCTATTTCATTCCTCCAAAGCCCTTTGATATCGGGAAATCCTATGTAGGGTCCAGCGTTCAGTCTAATAGAAATATGCAGCTTTATAAGATCACTCCACTCATGAGGTCTGTTCAAAATTTTGGTCAAAATTGCCAAACAGCTCAAAATAGTGATTGATGCATGGAAACGATAGATAGTTAGAAGAAACTGGTGAATCTAGGGGATTATGTATCTAATTTGGCAAAGGTTGGTAAAGTTGTAAGTAATTTCTGCACTCTAAGGTCTATAATCAACAGAATAAAATCTTAAATACTGTGAAAGACAGCACATAATAATAATTAATATTTTCTGTCTGCGAATAAATATGACTTATGCCTATTATAGATTTTTACTCATTATTATAAACTAAATTCTCCCTCAAATCATCAAAGCTTGTTTTTAAGATCATAACCATTGAAAGTCAATATATTATTCAATCTCAATTTTATTATGAAACTTTTTACTTTATTTTTCATTATTAAATCATTTATTAGACCTGGATTAAATTATTGTTTTATAAGTTTGCAGCAAACCCAATAATGACCATGGCGTTGAAACGGAGGGAAGTGATTTACTATGAAAAGGCCTGACTAAGGGGATTAAACAAATGCCGACTGTTCCGGATCTGGGTTTCTTAACTTGATAAACCGGCTTGGAATACAACTCTACAATTCCTTTTGTTCCTAACTAAAACCCTGTGGAATTGAAATGGTTTTATGTTTGATTTTCAAAGTAGCTGAGGGAGGCAATGTCTTGAGCACATCAAACGTTAATGTTTCGGATATGGTCAAAAAATAAAGGAAAAAATTTTCAAAAATTGCCGCCGGATTTTTTAGCCATTGGCTCATAAGTTTCTATACGACTCCATATGAATGGGTTACTCTGAGTAGAGCGGGATTTTGTGTAGATATGTCGAGGTAAAATTGATGTATCATTCTGTTAAACACTATACATTTTAATGCTTTGTTAATTACACCTTAAGTCTTGGCCCCAAAGCTATAAGTAGATTTTTTCGAAACCCAAATAGGCAAAAGATCAAAAACATTTCAACAATTAATTTAAATATAATATTAAATGTTGTATGGGTTGACTTTACTGTGTATTTATGTAAATGTAAGCGTTTCCGTTTAATCAGCATTGTTCTTTTTATTAATATTTTTATTTATAACCAATTAAGCCAGATAATACTGAGGTTTATTTGGAAAACCTTTACTCATTATAAAATTTAAAGGAGCTGGCTGAGAACTTAACCCACGCCCGAGTGAATTCTCCAAAGAAGCCCAACAAACTGACTGCCAAATCTTGGCGCGGAGTGAAGATTTAAGAATCTGGTAAGATCAAAATTGAATGTCATGGCGGTGGATGTGTCAGAGGCTCTCGTTCAGGAATGCATATGCGAAGGAATTCATTGGTACGCTCTGTTCATAAGCTACCTGATGATGTATAGTGAATCCGCTTGCACATGGTTGATGCCGATTTAGGTAGAAGAATCATTCAGTAAGGGAATTTTGTCCGGAAGTGGCAAACAACTGAGAGTTGATCCCTGCATGATACAGAATGTTGTAGCAGAGATGACTGCCCATTGAACCTTAAGTCAGGATTAAAGATATACCCAGAAAAAAAAAAAAATTTTACAAAATTTTATAATGTTCGAATAAGATCGTTGCTCCATATCTTAGGCTTTCGAGTTTGAACTCCTTTCTTTTTCAACTTAAAAGAGTAGAGACTAACAGTTAGACATTCTAATAAAAAGTCTAAAAAAAAATCAAATCAAATTTATAAACACAACTAGTTATATTAGTATACCATTTTTTGTGATAAAAAATTGTATTTATTTTTGGGTTTTTATGAGTATATAATTTATAAATTTAAGGCTATAGAAAACACCATATGCCCAATTATTTGGTGACAGAGCCTTTCAAACTGGAAAGTCAATCAATGCAGGGGGGTTTTGTGCCATCAAAATTTTCTACCAGGCGATGAGACCCCAGAAGAAATGAAACGAGAGTATTCTGAAACTCTGGAAACTCTTGCTGATAACGTGGGAGGTAATAATCAGTATTTTATCAATTTTCCATGTAACAAATTTTACGATTATAGATTTTGTGAATCCACTCATTGCCTTAAAGAAACATAGTTTTAAACTTCATTTTATCCAGTTTTAATTTTATAATTAAAAAACCATGCTTATGAAGGGCACATATTAATGAAAATACTTAGGATATTAGGTCCTCGATAAACCACGTAAAAAAATGGAGAGGCAGTTTTACTTAAGGAGAAAAGTTAACAGAAAAAGAACCTTTCTTAATTTTAATTTTTCCAACTATAATATTCAGGTTTACTTGAGTAATTCTCCCCCTGATGTTTTTTGAGGATCAAGAAAGTTTTTCAAAGTTTTTTGACCGTGCTGTCAGGCGTAAACATGCATTCCCCCAATCTAGAAAATTTTATCGTGATCTATGACAATTGCAAGGGGTATGATTACCCCAGCTGAAGTGCAATGGACTCAGAAAGACAATACCATCCCTTCTGCCATGGTGTTACGTTTTTTGAAAAATCTGGACAAGAATGTTTCTACTGTTTTTTCTTACCAAAAAACAAACTACAAATGCCCTTTCTGAAGAGAAGCTGGATATGAAAGTAAGCTGACCTCTAAGAATCAATTGTAATTTTTCCTAGTTCATTATGTTTCTGTTTGAAAATGTCAACGACAATAAAAACAGATATTAAGTCAATTCACTATTTATTAAATGTGCATATGTGATTGTAAAGTCTCATTTCGGTTTAAAAAAACTAGAAATTATATTTGTGAGAGAGCAGGCAAATGCGCATTGTAACATATATTTTTGTGACATAGTTTAAAGTTTGCTTTCCCAAATTAAACCTATTAGGTTATGCCAGTGTCGGCAAAGTAAAACCGCGACATTTTTACTGAAACAGTAAAAAAGTTTTATAGTAAAACCAAAACAAAAAAATTGAAAAATAAGAAGTTCGATTTATCGAACTTGTGTGAATAATCGGAATATTTCTCACTGTAAAAATTCATCGAAATCGATAGTGTACCCAGCTAAAGACAATTGAAAATATTATTTCACCTCTTACAAAATCCAAGAAAGGGAATTCCAATAGTCATTAAATGGGTACCGATTTTCTTAACCGATGATGTTTTGAAGCTTTTTGAATTTGCCCATTAAAACCATTTAAAGGTAACATTTAAGGAATTTCAAAACGGGGAGTCAAAAATCGGGTAGAACCGATTCGGTACTAATTTATCACCGTTGATTTATTTTTGTTTGAAATTAAAAATTTCGAAAATATATGATTTGAAGTATAATTTCCCAAGTATAATTCATTCCAGGTCTAAAAAAGCCTGCAAATCAACCAGTTAGCCTTTAATTTTATGTTTCCGTAGAACAGAGCTTTCTCTATTCAAAGGTCTTCCAATTTGGAGAAACAACGACGCACTTTTTATCTCCAGCTCTATCTTTCAGGCCCAAAAAAATTAACGCTGGCGCTGGATTCGTTTAGAGCTGGATAACTTTATATTCATGAAAATTTGACGCTAAAATCAATTTTTCGAAAAAAATTTTTCCAACCAAAACATCCTGCGTATGAAAATGACCAGAAAATTTTTACAAGATTGGTTAATAAACTCGGCAACCATTCTTTCACTTCTGAAATCCCTTATTAAAATCGTCATCGACGGAGGATTGTTATATGCCAAAAATAATTATGCGTCTCAATCAGACCTTGTCCTCGCGAATTCGTATTGAATAACATTATCAGGGTGGTAGAAAACTCAAATTTAAATGAAAATTGTTTTATTGATTTTTATCGATGTTTACTCTAGATTTTAAATTTTCGTTTAAGTGCGCAACTACGACGATTTGGAAATAAGGAAATTTCAATAAATCAAAATGGTATCTAAACCATTTCTCTACAACATAGGTTAAAAACATCGAATACCCATTTTTGAGTTTTTGAAATTCCTTATTCAAATATGTCCCTATATTATCAAATTTTTCCCGGGAAAGTTTGAACCTAAGGAATTTTGAGTACGCCAAATTGTAGTCCCTATAGTATTACCTAACAAATTTGTGAATTGGAGCAAAAAATCGAGTTATGGGCAATCCTAAATTTAAGCTCCCTGAGTGTTCAAATGGCCCAAAATATTACGAATTGGTTTTCCGAAAACAGGTCCCCAACCTGAAAATTATAGACAAAATTTTCCCCAGACCTAGCCCTTATATAATCAGTCTTTATGATGACTCAAAGCCATATTGATGCCAAAATTAGACGTGTATGCAAAAAGAATTGGCAACATTTTGTAACGCTATTCGCTTTCTGGTTAAAAATCAAAGTCTGGAGAAGCAAACGGTTTTAAGCCAGTTGAATATGGAGAACTTTTTGTAATGTTGAATCACAAAATTTTTTTGTGTAACAAAATTTTCTAAATTTGATTACGTTCTGAATTGTTCTCAAACAAACAACTCTTTGGAAAACTAGAAAAAGTATGGTGAAAAAAACTACACTGTATACCTTTAACTTTTTGAGGCATAGTCCCCAGCATGAACCTCATGTGATCGAAAACTGTAGTAGATGTACCCATAGATGTAAATTCGAAGTCGTCAGTAAACTGTAAATTAGGCAGGAATAAGAATTCAGTATATAATCCATATGACTGGGATCCGATCAAAATAAGCATTTGCGATAGGCCATTGTATCGAATTAAGCTTATGCTGAAAAAAAATAAAACCGAAAAATCTTTTTCGGTATTAAAGTTACTATGCTGTACCTCCTAAATAAAATATGGCTGAACTTACTCTTTAAATTTGTCTTGTCCTTCTATAAAGAACAATATGGACGAAATATTAACGAGATTCAATATGAAGTATAATGACGATGCCATGAATTTTCTTTTGGGGGTAACACCGTATTACCTCATTGCGTATTACCATTGCTATTACTCCTACGCAAAAAAAAACACTCTCGATATTTTTTCAAGTTATAAACACCTGTTTTTTTTGAAAAATTCCCATAAACCACCTGTTTTTCTTAAAATTCTGGCCGAAAAGAAAAAAAAGGTCTTTGGTTATTTCCATCAAAAAAGGCAACATATGAGGACAAATATGCCAGGCATTTTATAAATCACCAAAGTCTTCGGAAAATTTTCTATAAAACATACAGTTTTTTTGGACAAACTTTCTAGTAAGAACCTGTTTCAGAAATTTTAAACCGAGAAAATAGGTCCTCATACATTTCCGCGTCCAAAAATAAAATTTATTACAGAGATCGAAGTCTTCCAAAACTTTCCAAACCCACTTGTTGAAAACGATGGAAATTATTAAGTTAAAATCAATATTTTGTATGGTTTCCAAGTAAGCTCCAGATGCCAATATCATTCAAAGCCATCAAAAATAGTAAGGTATTTCTTAGCGATAAATGGAGAATGAGCAAAATGTGGTACATAATCTGGACTTGAGCTGAATTTTTGATTTTGTATGCACAGAAATCTTTTTGCTGAAGTAAAATGGGTACTTGAATTTTTCCATTAAATGTTTCAATTAAATTAAGTATGTATCAGTATACGTACATGTTCCACCATTTCGATTTTGAGCTAGGATCGACTAATTTGGAACGATTTGGATCATGCTAAGGTATACGGTTTACTTCAAAACTTTTGAAAACTGAAAAGTTAAAATGGAAACTTTAGCACAAGTTTAATGATTGAAATTGACGGGAGGTGCCATTTTGAGTAGTAAAAATCCAAATTAAAAATTTGTCATTCAATGATTTTTTCTATAAAATATCATTTGAACGTAACAATAGCGCATAAAACATTTATTTGTCGTCCGTTATAATAAAGAGTCCTTATATTCATTTATTCATTCCTTATAGAAAAGGTTTTCTCTTGTTGTCAGTGTCAAAATTATTGTAATTCCCTGAACCTGAGTTTCTGTTAAAAAATCAGCAGTCAATTCTTAACAATACTCAAAAGTATACGGGAATTGTTTGAGTGTTTTTAAAAGCCATACTAATAATTTTTTTACAAGCGAAGCAACTAACTTTGTCACAACTAAACGTTTAACAATCATTTTAAACACGTTTCCAGCTAAAAGGTTATCTAAAAACTATCTGTGATGAATATCTTTTATAAAGTAAAGCCACTACTGACCTGAAATAAATGACGGGTTCGGGATCGGTTGAATCAAGTGGCCAAGAAAAAAAACAAAAAGTTAACGCGTAAGATTAAGTGATGTCGAGACTCGAAGGTGATTGAAAACATACCTTCAATCAATAAGCTCAAATCTGGCTTCAAAATAATCTCAAGTCTCTGAAACTCATTTTTGATCTCGACACTTTTTGCAACTCTAGCTGTATTGTCAAAGACTAAGATTTAAAAAGATCATTCAATATTCCTGAAAAATAATTATTTAAATAGGAAAAAACGCTTTTTAAATTAACAGTTTCCTAACGCTTAATTGAATGCAATAAGATAATTTTTTCGTTTCATCCTAATCGTAGCTTCCGGGACAAATTTATTTTCAAAGGGTTTCTGCCACTAATCAATTTAATATCCAAAAAGTTTCAAATTTTCTTTCGACACCTTATTTCTCAAAATAACATTTCTTTCGCAGATGTGTCGAAAATATTTCAAATGTTCACTGCAGCATCTCTTTTCTACACGAATTTAACTATTTTCGAATTACGATTTTCGGTTCAAGGTTTTTAGCCCTAGTCACATTGCAAACTTAGTTTGTGGTCAAAAAACTTCCTTTTATTAAAACATAGTAACAGTAAGAGTTTTTTCATTAGGACGGCACGTTTTTTCCTAAAAGTTTGCCAAGCGTCCCTGATAAAAGACTGGACCTCGATTATGAAAGTTTGCCAGGTCGTGATATAAGGACGCAATAATTTTTTCTTTTTCAATTATACAATTTGGATGCCTGATGGCTTCATCAGTTTATGGGTCTTTTTATCGCTTTAAACCAAGCAAACTTATGGCATTGTAAGTGTGGTTACGTTTTGAGGTCTTTTGAAGTTTATTAATTTGGAAACAAAATACAAATTAGTTCCTTGAGTCCAATCGCCGGGAAGAAGCTTGGAAGTTAACTTATAGAAAAAGAATGTAAAATTTCAATCTCCTCGCCTACTAAAAAACTCACTGTACTATTGGTTAAGCCATCTGTTGAAAGTAACTTCTCCCCGTGGAGAACCACTACAGAAAAATCATTTTAAATTTTTTGTTAAATCCTGCAATTTTTGACTATGTTTGAAATTCTCATGCTATTTCTAATTCTAACTCCTCATTCAAACTAGAACCTAGTTACTAGGTGATTACCAGCTAGATCTTCTAATCACTCGGTAGTTTTCTTCTGTTATTTTTCAACTCAAAATCTTTCTCATGAACAGTTTGAAAAATTGTCCGAAAAAAGATCGTAAATGATTTTCATTTTTCTAAAAATAACTAGATTCCTAGTCATAGAACCCTTGTTAATCGTTTAATTTGCGCTGCGGGTTTTTACAAAACTCGCTTTTTAACGTGGAAGTTTATTTTAAGTCGACTGAAAACTATTTAGTCAGTAAAATTTACACGTGGTGTTTTGGGTCAATATATCTCTGCTTCTTTGCACTTGAACTCAATCAATTAATTTAGTCTGAATTGCGATCATTTCATTATAATGTATCGGACATTTTCAACTGCGACACAGAGAAATTTTACATTAAAATTTAAAGTGAAAAGATGAAAATTAAAGGTGTGAACTGAAAGACTTTGAAATCACTAAGATGCGGAAGCAATTTTGGTTCCGTTTCAAAACATTTTTAGATATTGATATCTACCGAGGAGTGTTAATTGCATATTAATTAGTGGTGATTGGGCGTCTATAAGGACATCCCTCTTTATAGGACAGCCTGCTTTTTGAGACTAAAACAGAAAATATGGCACATACACATACCCCGTTTAGATTTTGGATGCGTCCCTCTATAAAGAACAATATGGCAGAATATCAAGGGTTTTTTGTCGTAAAGAAGAGAATAGACGGAAGTCCACAGTAGTTTTTAAACATTGGCTCCTGAGTCACCCGGTCCAAAACATAATTAATTAACCAACAGGAGTGACCTTGGTTAAATATTTTGAAATACTGATAGAAGTTTTCGAGAGTTCCGCAGCAACTGACGCGCTCCTTGATTTTTTTATTTCAGTAAGGACATGGAGTCAATGCACCGAATGGATTCAGGAAGACCAACAAAGTTGCATTTGTCATATCATAATAAAATTTCGAGACTATCTCAAAATTTATAAGTTTTTTATACAGATTTTTTACTGAGTAATGTATTTTTAGAAAATACATAAACCTTTATTTTAAATGAAAATGCTACAAATAATTTATAGACTAATAACTATTTGTAGCATTTCAATTAAAATCAAGGTTTATGTATTGTTTCTAAAAATATACTAGTAAAAATCTGTAAAAACCATAAAAATTTTTGAGATATTCTCGAAATTTTTTTTAATGATATGACACCAAATCTCCGATTGTATGTTGCGCATAAAAAAAATTTCCTTGATATGAAAGTTTTTCTATGAAAATGGTCAAAAATGCCAAAAAGAAGAGATAACAAACTGGTACGCCAAAGTGTTTAAAATTCATCCCATAGTTTAGAATGATAATAACGCGACCAACTTCATGCGTACATAACGGAGATTTAATAACCATACACAAAAGTTTAAATATAGATTCTACCTCATTTTTTATAAAAAATTCGAAAACCTGAAATTAAATATTTTCACAACGATTTGCGAAAATTTTTTCATTATATTTCCATAAAATTTTGAACAAAAGATGAAAAATAAAGATTTCATATTTTCAACAGCAGTCGAAAATTTTGTAGAACATGCATGAAAAAAAGAGTAAGTGCTTTCTCACATTTTTTTCTTTCAATATATATTGCTCTGAAAAATGTACCAATCTTCCGGATCGATGCGACCTCTATACATCCCTTAGAGAAACTTCCTCATAATATTTTTGGTTTCTGTGTTTTAAAAGGCACAGCAAAGCTGGTGGCAGTAACTTAATTTTTGAATCCAAAATAAATTTATGTCTTATTAGATGAAAAAGTCGATAAAAAAATACTTAATTACCCCTCTCAAAATATACTACTTATGGTAATCTAATAATAATTAATAAAATTAACTTCTGAAAATACAGTACAACAAAATTTCTGTCTATTTGCATTAAAAAAGAAACTGCCTAAGCTGAGAAATGGAACCCGGATGATGCCTAGGCCAAAGTGCGGAGCGTAACCATGTCTGCCACAAAGTACAATGCCATGTCCTCTCCATCCTCCAAGCTTATATAACAAAGTTGGACAATTTATTGGAAAGTATGATGGTCTCTCAAGAATGTGTAAAATTCAAACTTAAAGGTTGATGGTGGGCTTAATTCGATTTTATAAAACTTATGTTGTATGATATTGTGTACAGACTTGAAAGGCTCTTAAATATAAAAATCTTATGTAATAAATACATATTGTTTTTATAACTTTTAAATATAATGATATTATTCGCCCCTCAGGGGGGGGAATAAATTTCATTATATAAAAAAGTTAAAAATCATTATGTTTATTACATAAGTATCCATTATTCATACAAAATTAAATCCATTTCCTTTCAAGGGCGTTTTTGAAAAAAAAAACATCAAAAGACAAAATAAGTGTTTCTAGAACTTTCCCTCCACCTGCTGCTTTGATGCTCATTTTTTATACTTAGTGTCGGGACGACTAGAAGATCTGCACATCATCTTTTCAACATTTATATAAACTTGTTTATTTTGGGTCTGAGCCTGATATAAAATATTCAAATCTCGGACGA
Organism: Oikopleura vanhoeffeni; assembly: GCA_004367855.1. NCBI lineage: Eukaryota > Metazoa > Chordata > Appendicularia > Copelata > Oikopleuridae > Oikopleura > Oikopleura vanhoeffeni. The sequence goes on from SCLH01001695.1 coordinate 94,730, forward strand.
TACCCCCTTAATCGATAATATATTAATGAACAACTTTTATGTCTTGACATTTTCAAAACTTTTGGTCAATTGGTAATTTGTTAAAGAAAAAATGATTTATTGATAATCCCGCAAATATTGGCAATGAAACGCTCGACAACTTATTATTTGAATACTTTTCATGGATCTAGTACCAATTGGTAAGTATCAATATGTTTCGCAAAAAACCGTTTGAAGTTTCAAATTTCAAAGCGTGAAAATTTTAATGAACGTTTCAGAACAATTAAAAAAAACGTTTTAGAGCTAATAATCATGTTAACTTAATTTTCTAAATTAACTTTAAATAAATTTTAAAGCAATAAAATTTGAGGCTTATGGAAGATCTGCTTATAACAAATTAGAACAATTGAATTAAGTGTTAAATTTGGATAACATTAGAAACATTTTGTTCAATCATCGATGTTCAGGAAAACGAGGTTTTTCATAAGTGAAAATCTAATGAAATTATACGAACGCTCAATTTTAAAATTTAAATAAAATTTGTTCGTGAAATTGAGATAAAAAATAGGTCTAATAGCCCAACTTTTTTTTTCATGGTTTATATCAGATATGGTGGCAGTTCGAAAAAACAGTAAAAACCCGTCGGATACTCCCTTTGATGTCAACTTCTGATGTTAGATTCTGAGTTGTTTCCAACTTTCTGCCCTGAACTGACAATCTTTCGAGTCAAACGCAAAACAACAGTGTCTCTCAAACAAAATGAGAAATTTTAAAAGAAACAATTAACGGCATGTAGCGGTTCCCTAAAAAAAACTGGGTATTTGATGAAAATTTTTCGACCCAGCGGATTTTCTTGAATTCTCCTAATTGTTCATCTTGTAAGGTTAATCTTATGACCTCCACTTTGCCCAATAAACAATATCCCCTTCAGTTAAGAAATCTCGGCACTGGCAGTTACGACACAGGGCCGGGATTTAACCAAAGTGTGAAAAAATGGATAAACGTTAGAGGAGTTGATAGAACAATAGTTTTATTTTAGTCGACGTCGCCTAAAACTAACAAGAAAAATATTAAATGGATAATTAACCGTTCGCTTTTTCAGCTATATTCAAAAATTATAGGTAACAGTTTAGAAGGTATGCAAAAGTTTGAAAAAGCAAATTTGCTGTTCTTGTGGTGCCTTTGGTGTTTTAATATTTTCATAATATTAGAGATACACAGAATTTGACAGCTGCGCACACCACTCATGGACGTTGATGTGATTAAATCGTTTTAAACCGATCTTATCGGAATATAGTTTGCGGAGAAAATTTCAGGAATGCATGCACTTAAAATTTTGTGAAATATATAGAGCCAAGGAATACGATTGTTACAGAGCCCATCATGAAAAGTATATGGTAAAAACAGTATACATGGAAACCAGAATAGTTAGGTAAATTAAAAATATTAAGTTTAAAAATTTCAAATGACAAAATTTATGGTCATAACAGTATGCAAAATTCTACTCCAGTATAAGTATATACTCAACTGGAGTAAATTTTTTGTCTGTTTTGCATTTTCTAAATTTCTAATAATGCTTTTGTGGAGATTAAGTAGCTATATATTTCTTAATCATTAAAATCAGAATTTCCGGTTGATATGCCAGTACTGATCGCTAAAACTAAGCTTTTGAAATCGCTTATTTGTCCTGACAAATAAAGTCAATTTCCTCAAAATAATTTTTTTTGCAAAAAAAATTATGCTTATCAGGCCTTTTGCGCAAAACTTGACTTCTAACTTGAACCTAAAATCGTTTAATTCCAAATATAGTGTGTTAGAAAATATAACGTAATTTCGGGTTCTCAGTAATGTCAAATATAATTGGAGACACTTTTCGTCATTTTAAATTGATCTCTTAAGTCTTTTTTCTAATATCTAGAAATTAATTTTGATTTTCGTGTTGCCTTTGTTATTCTCTCATTAATGTGTTCAAAGTTTATTTTTAGAAAAATCTCCAATTTTGAATTTTGATGACGCTATTTGTGGAAATAAAGGTAAAATCACTGAAAGAAAATTAACAAAGTCGAAGTTAAGATTTTCCTTGAAAGGGTCGGTGCATTTTGACAGATTTGCATTTTTTTTTCTCTGAAGACAAACTTTTTGCACGTTGAAAATTTTCGGATAAAACGTTTTCGAACAAAAGTTGTCACTTTTGAGCTACTTGTTTTAATTTGGTTTTTCAGAATCGATTATTTTACCTTTTATAAATTCGTCTTTTGAAAAAAAAACACTTAAAAAACGCGCGTTGCTATCAAAAAGTGTCTAAATAACAGGTAATTTTAAATAATAAAGTTAGAGAAAGCCATTCTCCATATTTTCAGCTTGTGAAATCCAAAAAAATAAGTTTGACAAATTTTTGAACAAGAAATGATGAAAATTTCCAAATATTTTCAATTAATTTTGACCGTAAAATACAAAACCATTGTCACTTACGCAAAAAAGTTAAAGTTGCATTAAGAGTGTTTTCGTTGATTTTGATACAAATGTTGAAAAACAATTTATGAAAAATAAGACAGTTTTTTTTATAATTTCGGAACTTTTTTTAAAAATTTTCTCATCATTCGTCGAATTCGAAATTTTGAATTCGAACTCGAATTTCTTAAGGGAGTTGTGGTGAGAATGTTGGAATTGCGTGGAAAATAGCAACTTTCCCCAGCTGACTGAAAGGGATCGATAAACGGGCAGAATAAGAAAAATGAGAAAAAATATACTGGAAGACTAAAGCTTCTCTATCAACTGCAAGTACATTTTTTGAACTCTTGTGAAAGGGTGGCTCACCTAGTGCCGTACTGAAAAAACGCGGTAGAAATATGTTCTCAAGTCACAACAGTTAGTTAAAATCTCGTAATTTTGCTTTTAAATTATCAAAACAAGATGTTTCGTGAAAAGTACGACGTCTTCCATAAAACCGGGGAGGTTCGTTAAAAAAAATCTCCTTTGATTTTAAACGGTTAACAATGAATCAAAATTCTCTTTACGCCTGAGTTCAAGTGGTGAGGAAGACCAAAGTGAAAACGTTTTTACTAAATCCGATTTAGTCGCTTTCAAAGAGCCCACATACGCTTACCTTGCTAAATCGAAACATACAGATAATTTCAAATGAACCAATGATACATTGCTCTAAAGAAAATCGGAACGAATAAATGATATTCTAGCGTAAGCCATTTTTTTAACGTTCCAGCTTTTTGTTTCTTCACCACTTGAAATGCAACGCGGTAAATCTGAAATAATCTCGGTCAATTTGTCAAAAATTGAATTAGAACAGAAATAATTAAGAATCGTATGAAATCGTGCCATACATTAACCGGGAAAATCGTTGAAAAATATTCTCTGTTTGTTTTTATATGAGTAAAATAAGTTAGCGGGTTATTAGTCCACAGTAGATGTGGTGTTTGTTTTGATTTGTGTTTGTCTGCGTTGTCGCCTATGCATGACGAAAAGAAAATCTGATGGTTATTCGAACCAATTTCGTATTTTTTTCTCCCAGCTGAATTCAAGAAAAATAAAGAAATTTTGTCTTCATCGCTGTTTTCAATTCATACCCACGAACCCCTTAAAAAGCAATAAATTCGAAATTATGTAGTTAACAAAAGTTCCCTGGATTATGAAACATTACTGTGGTTTGTATATCGAGAACAATATATAAAGCAGAAAAAGTTTTTCTATCAAGAAGCCCATGATCCGTAATCTGTCAAAATGCACCGACCCCTTAAAATTATTACAAAGAAATTCAACTGGACTCAGATATGGTTACATTTGATATGTTACATATTGATATGTATCAATATCCATAAAAAAATAAATAAGCTCGGCTATCATAATTATCAAAACTGCTTCCTCGCCAGCCAATAATCCTTTTCCCAACGGAATCCCAATCTCCAAAACGTTTACTGATCTCTATAGCAGCCGTGTTCGAATCCACTAATGTTGTCCTTAGTGATGTCTTGAGTATAATAATAGGCAGGGTGCTTGATATTGGACCGCCAAAGTTGATCAAGTCGTGTATACCCAAACAATCAATAGACAATGCACTGAGAGAAACGTTATTGGATTCGAAGACCGCTATAAAGATAAGTGAGCAGAATTCCAAGACGTTCGAAAAGATATATTCTTTTCCAAACAGAACTCCATCTTCCAAAACGTTAAATTTATTTAAAGGCGCGTGTTCGAGAATCCCACTGACTGTTGTCTAAGTGATCTTGGAGTGATTACACATCGATAAATTAGCGGTCCTCATATCAAACCCTTGGCTATTAATCATACTAAATACAACACTTAACGACAACATTAATGGGATTAGCGAACTATGCGCTAAAAGAGATGGTAGACCGTTTTTGAGATGAGTTCCGTTGGGAAAAAGAATAAATCTAAAAACATGTCTTTTAAAAAAAAATCTTTAAAAAAGTTGAAATTTAATTTCATTTTGGCTCGCATGCATCAACACCTATTCATTCGAATAAACAGGAAATATAGTGAGAAAATTTCTCCGTTAGAAACGGCTAATCTATGACATTATTCAGACGGTCAACCAAGTGATAACAAAATTAGCAATATTTTGAAAAAAATCATTTTTTCCATTAAAACAAATGTTTTTTGATTATGAATCATCAATTGGTGGTCAAAAAATCTAAAACTTTTTAATTACAATCCCGCCAATATCAGCGGTCTGGCTTCGTGCGGCGGCGCCAAAGACAAATTTTCCTGCACGCTTATAAATGCTCGCACCGTGTCCTCAAATCATTCATATGAACTTTTTCGGTTCTAAATTTGATCATCGACTGATAACAAGATAAACATTTTATTAAAAAAGAAAATTTCTTCGAAAATCTACTTTTTTCTTGAGAAAAAGCTTGCTGAAAATGATAGTCATGATCAATTTTTCTTT
>SCLH01001696.1:0-33742 GCA_004367855.1 Oikopleura vanhoeffeni
AACACACAAAAGAGAGAGATTCTCAACTTCCAATAATTTGCGTACGTGTAATGCTTCTGTACTGATACACTTTTTCAAATGAAAAACTTTTACAATATATAGTTAGGATGGTTTTTTGGCTAATAAAAATGTCAGGTTCTTAAAACTGTTTGAGCATCTGCCTTGTAGAGCGCAAAACAATAGACGGGGGTGGGGCGAGACGCCGACCCAATATCGCCGGACAACAAACTACACAGATTGTTTAGCTAAAATACTTCCACGTGCCAATATGCCGGACGTTTTATGAGATTTCCGATTACAATTATAATTTGTGACGTAGTGAATACTCATTTTCAGGATGAATTTCAAGAATGGACTCTTGTTTCAACTTTTTTTGACTGCTGCGACCTCTGGTATAGCCTTAATTCTGCTTGAATCAAGTCGCAAAACAATTCAATTATTATGCGGTCATTTGAGACGCTACGGGTTTCATTTTGAACAGAGAATTTATTGTTTGTTCCCATAGCCCTTTCACTTTTGTAAACGTAGCCACAACGTTAAAGAACACACCTGAAAGAGGAGTAGTGGCTACGCATTCTAACCAAAAGGTGAATAAAGGATATCGGCAATTTGCCCGATATCTCGAATTTTTGTCGAAGAACTTCGGCGATATTAGGTCTGTCCCCCTGTACCCATTATGTCGTATTAAATTTGACCAAAGTTTTTGATACACAACGCGGGGTTGAGGTCAGCCGAAATAGTCACAGACATCTTTCGAATTTTTGGGCATCCATGCATAAATTTCCACGTGAAAGGTGTTAACCCAAGTTTAACCGGTGTATGAATTCGACAATAAAAAAGGCCTCTGCAGTGACACATAGGTTATGTGACATAACTTGCAAAGTTGTTTTATGGGCCAAAATTTATGGCTCAAAATTCCAAAAAGATCGTATGTACTAGTACCGATCCCATCCTAAAAATCAAACCCAAGAGCTTATTAGGCCTAACTTTATTTTTTTTGCGCTCTACGAGACGGGCTGCACCCAAAATTTTGTGTATTCAATGATTGGTTGTATTCATTATATTCATATGATTTATAAAATTATCCTTAAAATCATCAAAAATTCTTACTATCAACTATGAGCAAAATCACCAAAAATTCTTACTCTCAACTATGAGCTCTATATATTATTTTAATCGTATTTTCCCATTAGCTGATAGCAATTTATGCAAATTGGAAAAAAGAAAGAAAAAACGTCACATGCTGTTTATATATATATATATATATTTTTTTCAAAATTAATAATTTACAGTCAAAATCAGTTAAGGACGTTCACATTTTTTTTCTTCTTATTGGTCTTCCGTTTCTGTATTTTCGTCTTCGTTTCTAAAATAAAAATTAAAATAAGGGGGTTGATGCATTTTGGTAGATTTTCACTTTCTCGATTTTTTTTCTCTTGATCAAAAACTTTTTGTTACTTTGGAATTTATGAGTAAAAAAATTTTCGAACAAAAGTTGCCACTTTTAAGCGCACTTTGTATAATCTGATTTTTTTCAGATTGATTATTTTTACTTTATAAATTGACTTTTTTAAAAAACACCCAAAAAACGGGAGAAATCGGTCAAAGGTGTCTTAAGGGGGTGTGCGACTCTGATTAAATAAAGACCTTAGAGGCATTAAACATGCTTGAAATTGATACGGGGTGATAGTTAAGTGTACTAAGAACCAAATCATCAAAAAAAAAATTCGAAATTTTCGCATTTTTTTCGATTTTTTTCTAAGTATTTTTTAAAAGATGAAGTTAAAAAATAACGTTTGCTCGAATTTGACCACTAAAACTTCAAAATATCGACTTGACGTAAGTCAACTTTCTCATCAGTGTTTTACTGGCTTTTTTTTAGCCTACTTTCGAAAACAGCTCGATTTGAGCCATTTTGCAAATATATCTTCGGAGGAGATAGATTTTGAAGTCTAAAACTGTGAAAAATCGTCGGTTATTTGGCTTTCTAGAATTGTTCAATCGCCGGATCAATAAAAGCTCGCCTTAAAAGAATGACATACTACCGTTACGTGATCTGTGAAAATTTAAACTCAATTTGATATACCGTCTGGGAGGAGATAGATTTTTCAGTTTGGAAAATGTCACCTTGTTACGATACTGTACCTATTGGTGTAATGGTCAAAAATAATTTGTGATGTTTTTTTCGCAAGATTAAGGATAGATCTACAAATTAGCATTTTCGGTTTTTCTCATGAACTGTTAGTTTTCAGTATATTTCACCGAGAAAATGTCAAATCAGAGTCGCATACCCCCTTAATTACAGTGAAATTTATTTTCCATTTTTTTCATTTATTGAAACCTAAAAAACTGTTGAAAATTTATTCAATTTAAATTTATACCATTTTTAAGTAAAAATCGAAAATTTAAATTTTTCGAAAAAGAACCGGTATTTTACCACATCGAAAAAATTATTTTTTAAATGTGGAAATTTATTTTTTTATTTTTTATCTTCAATAAAAGTGTTCATTCTTACAAACGTTTACATTTTTTATTTTCTAAACATAACTAGCTATAGTTAAAAATACTAAAAAACACTTTTCACTGAACATCAATTTCCAACTTAACCCGACTATAGAATTTTTCTAAGAGAATATTAATAAACTTCATTTATTTTTGGGTGTACTCCGCTAACATGTAACCTAATTACTCTGCACAGTAAAAAAAATATTAAATATCAAAGTTATTTTTCATGAAAAAGGGTAAAAATTAGCAAAAAGTAGAGAAAAACAGCTTTTTTTGAGATAAAAATTGACCTTCAATTGCGTTTTGATATTGAAAAAATGTCCTGACTATTTAAAGAAATGACACTCAGTAAACCTGCCTTCAGTGCCAAATGGTACTTATCGAGTGTACAGTCAAGTGTTAAAAATTTCATCAACAGTTTCAAACTGATAAACGTGCGACCTACCGATTAGTTGACCTACGGCAATTTAATAGATCCCAGAACATTTAATATGTGATTCTGCCTGATTTTATGGAGAGTTCAAAAAACCACGAATGAAAAATGTCTGGTAAATTTTCATAATTTTTCCAAAAAAGTCAATAAAAATGGAAAATAAAACTTTTATGATTTTTCAAACAGCNTTCGTATTTGTATGAGCTAGCTTAGAATAAAAAATGAATGAATTTGAAAAAATTCCTTGGAGGAGATAGTTTTTCCGACGGATAATTGCCAAAAAACGGTGATTTTCTGCATATTCTAGAAAAAATATAGAGAAATTAGAAATTTTGACCGAGATTAAGTTTGGCCTACCACTTTTACAAGTTATGTCAAAATTTCAGATAATTCGGATAACTGGGAAGAGATAGTTTTACCATTTTTGGCTTGGGCCTTTTTGTGTCGCTTATGTGTCAGGAGTGGTGCTACAAAAATTTTACATATTTTCACGCAAGCTAAATGCTAGATCTACAAACTGGTGATCTCAATAAATCCTTCGCCCTATTTTGGCAGATTTTCATCGAGAAAATTGAATTCCAGCGACCAGTACCCCCTTAAGTGGTCCGGAGCAGGCTTCCAAAAAAGCCATCCCTTTGGCGATTTTCCATCCCTATCCCAAAATTTTCCCTATGTTTTGCTATGAAGAGATAGACAAAGGGATAAAAACCATCCCTTTTGGAAGCCTGGTCCGGAGCTTTCAAGGGTTAAACCATAATTTTGAACAAGATTAACCAATTTACTTGAAAAAGAGAAATTACGTAACGTACCCTTAATGTGTTTCACACCACGCTTTTGAATCTGCGCCTGTGATTGGCTACTTTTAAATAAAGAATAGGGTACGTAGGTTCGAGAACCATGACGATCGAGTGCTTCTCATTTTGAGTACGTTGGGCGAGGCGATTATATGGTTTGTTAAAATCAAATTCTCAGATGAACATCGATTACACGATAGACAAATTTGAAAGTTACTATTAATCCGGAAAAATTCAGAAAATAATAAAAATGTTCACTTTACGGAGACTTGAAGAAAAACAAGCTTCTGATTGGTTCAAAATATTTTTCTAAAATTGTCACTTTTTTTTTCGTCAGACGAAAAAAAAATCACAAAAAGTCACGTGCCACAAACTAGTCATCTGTTATGCCCAAATTCGGCAGTAATTCAATCTCGCTGTCTAGCCACCGGACGAAATAAAAGTGACAATTTAAAAAAACTCATGCTGTATTTCCAGAAATAAACGATTATTTCATGATCAAATTTTATAACCCAAAAGTACACAAAAATCAAGAATTCCAGGTAAATTTTGACGTGAAAAAGCCACAAAAATAGAATTTTTATGTAAAAGTGCCTCCGTAAAAAGTTAACATAAAAAATAAAATTTTGTCATGCATGTAGTAAGCAACTAAAATTATAAAGATAACAAAACCACAACAGTGACCACAATAATGTCTAATTGTTGGTTGAGCAACAGGGTTCGATTTGTCGGAATTTGGAACAAAAGATAGCCAGGGTGCCACCTAGTATTTTCTTGAACATGCCAAATATTTTATTTTATTTCAAAATGGGTTGCACCATCTTAATGCTTTATTGCAAAATCACAACAAGTTTTCTCTTTTAAATATTTGTTAGAATTTATGTAATATTTCGAAAATATTTATAAAGTCTGTCAAATTATATTTCAAAAAAACATTTATTTTTGAATTTATTTAAAAGAAATTACTATATCTTTTTTCTCGAAAAAGTAGTTTTTGGAAAATTAAGCTCAAATTTAAGCTGGATTTGCTAAAATAAGCCACTCTCTCCTGATTATACAGTATGAAAAATAATGTATCAAGAACAACAATAGAGAGAACGGACACATGATTGGTCAATTAATTTTTAGGCGCGCTCATTGGCTAATCATAACATAAATCTCGACAACATTCGAAAAAAATACAGAATATCAAAAAAAACTAGTAGATTTAACCTACGAGCAAACAAATTTAAAATTCGTTTGTTTCATTTCATACACATAAAAAATAAAATTAAAAATTTACCAAGTGGCCTCAAATTTGTCTATAATGCCCTTAATGTTAGTGAGTCACAAAGCGAACGAATTTCAACCAATCACCACATTTTCACCGATTTGATAGTTTTACGCGTAGGTTTCAATTTTAGCTATAGGCTATAGCTCGAGAAATTATAGAAAATAATTTTTACTTACAGGGTACAACTTTTATCGGTACTATTTTTATCGGTTTTTCGACTTCGGTTGGTAAGGTATGGTATTTTTAGCCCAAAAGTTCACTGTTTAAATGGCCATGGTAAGGAGTCGTAAAGTTCAAAAGGTACCTAGTTATTCCATATCCCCTATTCACACTTTTGTTGATATGCCGGCCCTACTACTTAAAAACACACTACGTTTCCTAATCAGGGCCGGGATATTAACAAAAGTGTGAATAGGGGATATAACTTAAAGCCTTTTTAGCTCGTAACAAGCAATTAACTACTCCCAACAACTACCTTTCATTGCTTTACTGTCAGGCAAGCTGTCGCTAGCTATACCACTAAATTTTTTGTGACTTAAAGTTGGTTGTTAAGGTTGGTTGATCATATTCTGAACTAATTATAAATTCCAAGTACGTTTATCGATGGAAATACTTGGATGTTTTGTGAAATTTTTGTCAGAAAAACTGTAATTTTGTCGTTTAAAAATCATTAGTCTTTTTCAGGTAGTAAATACCGTTATTCTGAATTATTTGCTTACTTCTTCGAAACGTACGGCACTTTTTTGAGCTGATACTTTTCTGGATAATACTTATCATAATTAAAAAAAACTGGTACAGTACCCTGGGTACTAAAAATAGAAGCCCAAGAATAATGTTAGTTTTCAACAAATTATTCTTTAATTATTTGCTAAATCTTTAAGACTATAAAGTTTTATTATATCGTAAAAAAAAGTTTAATCAAAATCTTCTTCAAATTAAGTGCGTGACATTATCATTCGTATTTCAACCGGTAAAAATCTCCCAATTTTTTTTTCTGTTTTTTCAATTTTTTCGCGCTGGAATTTGGTCCTAGATTTTTCTTCGCATTTATTGGTGAATGGCGTCATTTAAAATATAATTTTTTGCACCGTGCGCTGCCTATCAATAGGTGATCTAAAAATGTATGCAATGTGAAAATTCGAAAATTTTAGATTTATTTGAATTCTAGAAGATTCAATTTTGACGAGATTTGTGTGACAATTATCAAATTTTCTAGAATAATAGACAAGAAATTAATAAATAAATTGCACAGGGATTGTACTTAGGGTGCACCTAACTCGACTTAATTGGAAAAGGAGATAAATGACATAAAATAAAAATTAACAATTAACAATTAGTTAGGTACTATTATAGTACTACTATAAAGACCGTGAACGAACTGAAGCTTTCATGATAAGAACCAAACAACCTTCTATTAATAATCAGTTTGATCACAAAGCTTTTAAACTTTTTTAACGATTGAAATTTTATTGTCAATTTATGCATAAAAAATGCCAAATTACTAAAATATTTTTTGAAATAGTCTAAAAAAAATGTTTTAATATACATTTTTTTCGGAACTTCAGAAAATATAAAAAATTCTAGTATTTCGCGCGAATTGTGTTTAGCTTGAATACATCTTTGATAATGATAAAATAAATCGAAACGTTAGATAAATATGTTTTTTAATAATTTAACAATTAACATTAGTTTTTGCGCTCTAGCGACCTTTCAGTACGTTATTGACCCATAGTTGCTATTACGTTCATGAGAAAGTCGACCCTTCCGGTTCTTTTGAGGGTACTTTCAAGTGTCAACGATGAACTTGAAATTGACCTCGAACTTTGACCGCTTATTTAATGTCGACCACATGGTCGCCGACCCTCATCCTCAAAAATGGTTTCCTAAAAAACGCTCAATTTTTACTTGCCAGAAAAATGAGCGCTCTAGCTATTCAAACGGGAGCGTGCTTTCCGTACCCAAATTGGCCAATCTTGCGACTTTTTTGTCCTCCTATACTTTGTTACCGTGGGTACAGAAAGCACGCCCGTGCTTTCTGTACCCAATTATCTGTATTATTTTTTTTTTAGACCAATTTGGGTACGGAAGCACGCCCGTGCTTTCCGTACCCAAATTGGTCTAAATAAAAAAAGTTTGCATTGTCCATGTCAACAATTAAACGGAGGCAGACTAATCAAAATGAGCAATAATTAAGTAAACAAGAATCTGATTTTATTTTTATTTTGTTTATTGAAGTTCAATGGTTTTCAGGGGAAGTTCATGGTTTTCAGTTCAATGGTTTTCAGGGGAAATAGAAGACTTGCCTATACAAGCTCGTCAATAACTTGTTTATCTGAAAATGATCAATTCAGATAATTCGTTTATTTTGCTTGTAACTGAAAATTGGCCATTTTGTTTTCCAATCATCTTTTTTTTTCAGCTGGAGTAAGCTTTCCGGAAGCGTATTGAAGCAATTTATGATCATCATTTAGGAAACTCAATAGGATCCAGAGGTCGAAGCAACTTTTATTGAATATGAAATATCTTTGGTCTTATTTTCAGTGCCAAGAGGAGCGATTACATCATGAACTAAGATTAAAATAAGAATTAGGACAGAAATATATTTTCGGTCAAAAATTAAAGAATTCCTTGGTTCAAAATGAAGTCATAATTTTAAAGTTATTTTTTTCAATTTAAAAGTTTTAAACTGGGTTAAAATAAAGTACAGGGAGGCCCGATATCGCCGAGTTTGCCGAAAAAACCTACCAATTCCACTAGTTTTAGCTGAAATACTTCCAGTGGCAATATGCCGAATTTTTTTGACTTTTTATATTCAAGTCATTTTCAGGATTGACTTTCCCTAATCTAGTCAATTTAACTTTTATTATTGCCTTGGTGCAGTATTTACTTCTACCATTTGGTGATTACTTCATACAAATCAATTGTGAAACTCCTTATAAAACCCAAAAATTTCGACATATGACGTCATTACGAACGCCTAGGCGTTTATTAAACAAAAATATCTATTTATGTTCCCTTATCGCCGAATGTACAATATCGCCGAATTTGCCAATATGGCTGAGATTGTTTGCCAAAAAACTTTCGGCTATATGGGTCCCTGTATAATACAAAAGCCTGTAGTTTAACATCTCCTGAAAACTAAGTCAAATAACAATTAAACAGGGTGGTTTAGGGAATCTCATCATGAAATATGACATCATTCATTAATAACGGCTGCGTATTTGTTCCCGATTCATCATTGAGGATTTTCCCGTAAAAGTCTCTAAATTTCCATGTGGAAGTGATTCCAGAATGATAAAATTGGTTTGGCCTCCTCTGATATTAAATTCACGAAAGTCTGATTGGAGCATAACGCCTGATGACGTTTGCAAATTATCTCATCTTCATTCAAATTTAATTGGTCAAATCGCAAATAATTTTCATTTTGACCAATTTGCCCATTTGGGAACTAAGCACGCCCGTGCTTTCCGTACCAAATTGGTCTCGATATTTTTTTAAATTCAGACCATTTGGTGTACAGAAAGCACGGGCGTGCTTAGTGTACCAAATGGGTACACTAGACACCGACTCATTCAACGGGGTCGCTAGAACTCTTTCTTGCACCTTGTAAAATCTCGAAAATTTGACCTTAAAATCCATTTTTTTGAAAATTTTTATAAACGAAAAAATCCTACGTCTTAAAATGACCAAAAAAGTTCTACAGATAGCTTAAACACATTAACACCGATTTTTTATTTTTGAAATTCCTTATTTCAAATGGTCAGAACTTCTGACTCAGAAGTCTCAAATGAGACTCTCAATGTAGTTATCGCGAATTTTTGGGTACCTGATGAATTTCCCTAATTGTACTACTAATTGTAAGTCAAAAAGAAACAAGTTTTTAAAAGATAATTTGGTTAAGAACACAGCATTTTTTATTTTAGAAAGCTGAGCTAACATTTTGTAATTTTTTTTTCCTCAAAAGCCAAACGTCGATTGTCTCTTCACTGTCTTTCTGATAACCGTCTTCTAGAAAATGTCAAAAAATATTTTTTTCAATGTGGAAAAAAGAACCAATGACCTCATTTTTATTAAATCGGAAACTAAAAATGCAAATTAATCAAATATTAAATACACAAAACTGTCTACAGTAACAAAAAAGTAACGTTTATTTGATAGAATTCTCCCTGCTTTGAATAAGGCATTTAGACTAAGTAGATTAAGTTTGGTGAAAGTTATTAGGTTGCAGCAGCTTTTTACACTTATTTGATTTCAAGTTCAATCGAGCTGGAGTGTATTATCAAATAAGCAAGGAAATTATTATAGATTGGACAATTTAAAAATATTTCGAGCGAAATCGAATTCGTAAGATTTTCGAAATTCAAGACCGTTTTGAAAAACCTGATCGATCGTAGATTTTAAAAACCTGTAAACAACCGGCCAGTAAAACACCGTCTATTATTTATGGCGTCAGTACCCCCTAAATTAAATACAGCAGGTCCGGCGGATAGGTGAAGTTTTGTCGCTCAAAACCTTCACCTATCCGCCGGGCGTCTGGGAAGATAGCTCTCATTGGTCAATAAATGGAAAAAATGCTCTGATTGGTCAATAAACCCTATCTTTGCTTTCACCTATCCGCCGGACGTCAGGGAGAAAATTTTTTTATTTCAGATGCGTAGGCGATTGCGGAGGCTTACGTAGGTTTTTGGCGTGGGTTTCACCTATCCGCCGGACCCTACTGTACAAAAGTTTTTTATCTTCTGATCTAGATCGGAAATATTTAGATCGGATCGGAAGTTTTCACAAACCTGATCGCGATAAAATTTTAAAAACCTGATCGGATCGAGAATTCAAAACCTGATCTGATCGAAGATTTTCAAAACCTAAATTAGGTTATCGATCAAACTTGATCGGATCGGAGGTTAACAAAAACCTGATCGGATCGAACTTGATCGATCGAAGGTTAACAAAACTGATCGGATCGAAAAAAAAAAGTCGATTCAATCCGATCAAGTTGATCCGATCAAGTTCGCTCCGATAAGTTATGCCGACCCTTGCGCAAGTGTAGTCCTTTTTTGGAACACTAAGCATAAATTATGCTGCTATACTTTGTATTCATTTAAATCACTATTCTATAACTTGTTAACCTTACAATATTATTATTACTATTTGGTATTCGAAAACTTTGATTTGGAACAATATATATTTTCATCATTTGACTACCCATAACTTTCCTTTCGCATTTTCCAATTTTCAAAAGTATTTTTTTTTTGATCTTATTTAACTATGGTGATGTGAATCTACACATATTCTCTACATGCGAATATGCGTAGATACGCATCATTCATATGACACTTGTTGTGTCTGAATTCCTCAGACCCTTTTATAACCTGCAACATATAAAAGGAGCTTTCTGGGTATTTCCCAGAGCCTCACACTGAGACTATTTTACAGTTCTTATAAGTTATAAATTATAACCCTGCAGTTTATTTCCAGGATGACAAGAAACTTTTGAACAATTTTATTCTTCCGACCAATCAGAAATAGGCAAATGAGAAAAATCAGAAAAAACTCAATATTAATACCCAGAAAATTTCTATAAAATGGCTTTCTGATTTATTTAATCAAAACAGCTTTCAATTTGAAATTTGGGAACACCAAATCAATTTTTAAGTCATTTTTATTAGACTCTAAAAACTGTTGTTAAAAATAATTCATTCAATCCGAATATTTATGGACCATTATTTGTTGTTCCTCCCGACCCCTAAATTTTGAAATATATTTTATTTGTTGTATTTAGCGGTGCTCGTGCTATTCATTTGAATCACTATTCTGGAGCCCTTGAGCACCGGAGGATACCCGCGCTCGGATGATAGCAGCGGCCTCTACCGGCAGCGCCAAAATTTTTGATTATTTTTTTCTGAAGTATTATCACGCGCAACTAACTAGTCTGTTTGATGCGATTCTAAAGTAGCTGCTAATGTAAGTCTTGTTATATGGTTTTTTTGACGAGAAGAATTTTCTCTAAGGATGAATACTGAGATATAAAGAGAATTATTGGGAAGCATCCAGAGAAAAACAAATAAATGGTGCAATTTTCGTTGTCCAATCATTTTGTCTCTAAGAGTCCGAAAATTTACTGTTAAATAGCATTTTTTTCAAATTGAACTGGAAGAAATTAAAATTTTATAATGCGAAAAATGGGATTTTATGTCTCATCTTATGATGCGAAATAAAACCATACATGAAGTTTTAACAAAAGATATTTAGATTTGCTCCAGTTTTTTTGATGATGAATTCGAATCTAATGGATCATTTTCTAATTCTCAATTAATCACAAAAAGTGTATTTTCTTTTTTCTGAATTTAAAATATAAATAATGTAATATTGATTAGTAAATTCCTAACTAGTAAATTCCTTATTTCTGAAAGGTTTTTTTTGAACGAAAATTATGATTATTCCTACCGTCTGAAATCATTTTGTTTTCACTTGCAACGGCATTTTTTTTTTTCCAATTGAAAATAAATAATAATATTTATTTACAAAATTTCAAAACAAAGGAATTCTTAATTTTGTTGGAAAACTTTCATTTTAGGGAAATTTTGAAAAAATGCATAATCAAACTGAATCACGTTTGACTGAGTTATTTCGTTTTCACCCTCAGAATAACGTACTTCCGGCGTGAACTTAGCGGACCTTAGACTTATTACCATGAAATGCATTAGAAAAACTATATAAACCTTCCCTAAATTTGAAATATAAATAGAAAAATCTGACATAAACTTGATTTTCTGTAAAGTCGAACTTTTTTGGATAAGGCATATAAAATTTCAAAACTAAATTTAAAGCTAATTTTCTTGTTCTATTTTCATGGAAGATTCTTTTCACGTCACCGTGTCTTTTCAGGAAGTAGATCGCGGGACTTTTTTCATTTAAAAAGTTTCAAATAATAGAATTTATCGTTTCTAATTGGGTATAAAAACAGTTTAAAAGCGCGTTCCAACTCTCAAAATAATATTGAGTGGAATTTATCCACTTTTAATCTTCTCCATGTTCTACAATGTGAATCTACATTAATCTTTATTAAGCAAACTGGATATATGAAAAATGAAGATATTTAAGTTAATCGCAGAAAATAGGCTCTTTTAGGTATTGTTGGAGCATTAAACTGAACCAGATTCAGTTGATCGTGAAAACAAAATTTTTATAAACTTAGGTGAACATTATTATAACTTTTTTGACGAAGCTAAACTAATAGTTTATAGTGGAATTTTACGATCGATGAATTTTAAAATCTATAAAACCATTTTTTTCAAATTTGGAATCCTGAAAATTTCCTCATTTCAGGAATCATACAACCATATAAAAACATGTCAAAATTTTCCGATATAATAATGATCATTCTTTGTTTTTGGTCAATTTTCTTAATTTTTTCTATTTTTTAATATTTATCCGAAGTTCAAAATAAAAACTACTGAATTAAAGATGTTTAGCTTCAATTAGATTTATTTTTTGACGAGTAGCAAAAGTGTGTTCTATTTCGGCGTTATCTCCACTGGATTATTTATAGAGCGTAAAACCTTGTTGATCCAACAATTTATTTTTTACTATCTTCCAAATTTTTCGTTTCCAAAGCCGCTATTTAATAGCAATAAGTACAGATAAAAAATTCAGTATTGAAATCCAGAGCGGTGATTCAAAGAAAAATTTTTTGCGTTCACTTCATATAGGTGGGATGTTCAGATTTTCAGAAATATTTTTGTAGTATAAAAAGTTTCAAAGGGTCTCTATAAGAATGTTTTTCTTGAGAAATGAGTGTTCCACAGCAAACATGGACAATCTACACGTTATTCAAATCAACAAATAATTTATAGAGATTAAAAAGTTGGAAACAAATCATAATCCGGGTCATGTAATTTTGCGTGTTCTTAAACATTTTCCATAAAAATTAAGTATCTGGGGGTTAATAAGTTCTTGATTTAAAAATTGCTTTACTAGAATGAATTTAATCGGATCTTAAATTTGTTATTCATAAATAAACATGAATTTACAAAATAAACTTTATAAATCTGATGGGTACTTTTTTACCCGCTATATCTTTTTCCAACTCACTCCATCTAAAAAATGCTTACTATCTCTATAGCGCGTGTTGTCTAAATGTGTCTTAGTGATTGCTTGAGTGATTAACGCGATCAACTTTGACAGTCCAATATCAGCACCATGCTATAATCATACTCAAGACAATCACAAAGATAACATTAGTGGGATTCGAACACGCGCTATAGAGATAGTAGCATTTTTAAGATGGACTAAGGTTTGGGAAAAGGACATGCAATTAATCAACCCGTGTACTCAATTGACACATTTAATTATTATATGAATTACAGACCCTCAGAGGACAGATCCTAATATATTTGAAAAATACGGAATCTGACGATGAATCGGTTTATTTATCAATCCGGGTTTTTGATTGGAGCTCATTATCCCGCTTTTTGTATCATTTAAATATTCAGATCTGGTCCTCTTGAGAGTCTGTAATCCATATCCTATAAACCTTTTGCTTAATCTAGGATGTGCGGGCTGAAAAGCGGCCTCATGAGTGGCTAGTAGGGATTTAGGAGTGTTTAGGATTGGCTCCCTCAGCCCGCACATCCTATATTAAGCAAAAGGTGTTAAAGGGATATAGTAAACTACATCACGAATTCATCCAAATTTTGAATGGTATAGGTTTTTTGCAATTCTCTAAGTGATGTTTTTAGTTATTGAATTGTAGCCATTTTGTTTGATAAAAATCACGAAATCGTCGTTTTACACCATGGAAATTAAAATTATTTTTAGTAGAAAATTTTATTTTTATATTCGAGGGTTTACGATACTTAAATAGAAATTTATTTTCTATAAAAATAGGTTTTTTCACAGACAACCTATTAAATTTTTCGAATCATGCTAGATAGATAATCATGAACGTACCGGTATGAACGTACCGTATACATAAAACATTTTGAAATTATTTTGTGTCAGTGACACAGATCTCAGTTCTCGTTGTTTCGAATTGCTGAGTAAACTGGTTAACCGATAGCCACCTGGTTGGCTGCACAAAGGAGTTTAAAGGACACTGGTTTAAATAGTAATATACTATTGGTTCATCAGCGATCTACCTGTAATCTTTTAGATACCCTCAGCCCTAAATTATTCATCAGGATCTACGTATTGTCACCTCCAGATAAAAAAAAACATGACAGCGATATAGAGTTAACAGAGTATAACGAAACATAATCACATAATTGGCATTCCTGCGCGTTCATAAATACCTTGTTTTGAACCAACAAATTTTATCATTAGTTTTATAGTCCTTTTGCGGGATTGATGTTGTTGAATTAGGCCCAATAACATTTTGATGAGCAATAATTTTGTCGATTCTAACATATTATAGACCATAATTTATGGTTTCACTTTGTTTCTAATCTGAACACGTTTGCTGAGAAAGCTGAATTAACAATTAGTTGGCTATTTTTTATGAGATTAAAATAAAAAATTCATAATTTCTGAAAAATTCCACTACAGTACTTTATAAGAGAGCCATTATTCTGCCATATTCTTTTCCCAACGGAATTCATCTCAAAAACGTTACTATCTCTACTATAGCGCGTTTGTCGAATCCGACTTATGTTGTCTTACTGATTGTGAGTATATTCTAGGCAAGAACGCTTGATTTGGGACGCTAAATTTGATCGGTTGGATCACTCAGCAATCACTAAGACAATCACTTGACAAATCAGTGGGATTCGAACTCACGCTGTAGAGATTGTAAAGTTTTTGAGATGGAGTTCCGTTCGGAACATAATATCCTACGTTCGTTTGCGTAGGCAAATCTGTCAATCATTGGCATTTTAAGTTAAATGGATAGTCCATAAAAATGATTTCCTAGATTAGGGCTGTTAGATTTGTTCATAGGTATATTTGAAGTTGAAATTTTAAGCAAAATTTAAAAAGACTGCACTTAACTGTAGTTAATGTTTTTTCAAATTGGTACATTTTGGACTTCATGTATTATTCCCGCATTTTTTAAAATCAATTGAGTCAAAGCGGATTTTGGAGAAAATTATTTGGACATTTCATTATATTTTAATCAGATTTCACATATATCCGTTGATTGCCCATAACACTAAAATTAAAATTTTCCGATACAAAATAAAATCTAGTTTAATTCTTTTATTTAAAGCCCGGAAATAACGGATTAAAACCTCCTTTCCGACCTCAAAACACTGATAAACGTGATCTAAAAGTATTCTAATCATTGTAGAAAGTGAGTGTTAAATTCCTCTACCATCCGTTAGCCTTTATCTTTCATGTTACCAATTTTCCTCAACTACTGACGAAGTTATCCGAGTTATCAGAGTTTGTAGCACACAGATGGAAAAGACCACAAAATGGAGCGGAATTCAGATATTTTTTATCTTTTCGAAATACTTACCTACAGTCAGCAGAATGGGTTTCATCTCTGTTGTTTCGGGCAAAATTATTTGTTGGAAGATGGGCCAATAAATCGATACCTATTTTATGACTTTTGAAATTCCTTATCTCAATCGTCATGAAGAATCTTAGTGAAGCCAGTTGGAAACTTATACTCTAGTAGGCCATTATTTCATACGCCGCGCGCCAGATCAATTACTACACCAACTCACGCCTAAGACCATGTGTAAGCGATAAAGTTGATCTTTCTATTTGATTTCAGTCCTATACATTGTTATATAATAGAAACGTTCATAAAACTGGTGTTTTATATACTAAATTTTCGATCTGATCAAATAATAAATCCTTATTTCTTGCAGTATTTAAATTAATTACTCTCTTGCAAAAAAGGTACTACCTTTAAGGTAGAGTAGGTGTTTTTTATACATTTTTAAATGCAAATTTAATTAGTAAATATAATTGATGTTGAAATTTTGGTGATCAAAGACTAAAATTTCAAAAACTTACGATGCAGTTAAAATTACAGCCTGAGTTTTTGGAATTGTCACATTTTTTCTACTGGTGGAGTAAGTGCATTCACTAACTACTTCAGGCACTTTCTTAAAATAAAAGGAATTATGACGTCACGTTTGAAAACCAACTTCAAGGTATAACTCGGTATACCTTCAATTTAATTTTTTTATTTCTTTTAGAAAGATACATTTCATGACAAATTGAAAAAAATATTTTATAAAAAGTATTAGTTAATATATCCCCTATCACACTATGTGGAATATCCCGGCCCTACTACTAAAAACACACTACGTTTGCTTATCAGGGCCGGAATATTCCATAGTATGAATAGGGGATTATGAGCGTGCACATTTTTTATGCCATAATATTTGAAATAATATGGTCCATCTGGCTGTAACTTGACTTTTTCTTGAAATTCCACAAGTAAAATTGTAATTGGTATAACATATCGGCACCATTTGAACATTTATTTTTATTTTTCTGGCAACGTGATTTTTAAAACTAATTAAATTAATTGAATTTGTGTTTCACCCGCCGAGACGTTTTTGAAGCATAGAAAAAAAACTTCAAAATTAGTTTCGAATCGATCTAATCATAAATTCTTAAATTTAATACGCATCATCTTTTCAATATAATCTTTCAACGTTTTACGTTAGAATGTTATTGTCGAATTAAATTAGTTGAGTCAGTTAAGAGGGTTGTCTGATAATGAAAGTTACGTAAACTTGCATGAGTTTGTTAAAACGTCACGTTATCGATTGATTTTTCTTCATTATTAACCGCCACTAACCGTTTGCATGTTTTTGGTCGTTTAGAAAGTTATAAATAGAAACAATAAAAATATTTTCTTCAGTCATGAAATTATTTTCTCACTGGTTGATTTCGTGTTTTAGACTTTTTGCTTAATTTTTTAAATAAGGTCTAAATGGTAGTCCTTAAATTATGACAATGTCAGCTATTGCACATAAAATGATATACCGTTTTTGATAACGGTTTTTTTATTTAAAGCATTAGCTACAACTTTTGAATTTTTTTTGTACTAAACATAATTTATCTCAAGGGCTTACATTTTACACAGAATTAAAAAAAATTTAGCAAAAAAAAATTTTTGGCTCGTCTTACTTTATTGTAGACCTTCCTGAAAATATTATGATCAATTAATTTTATTATATTTTTTTTGAAAATTATGAATTTCTCAAATATTTGATACGTTTCGATATACACATTTTCCATAATTACATAAAACAGGTTGGTGGTCACTGGAAAAATAATTTTTAGATCATCAGCTTCTTAATTTTACATGCATGATCTTTTAAGGTTTTGACTTGAACCATTTAATTTTATTATCTTATCTGACGACAAAATAGGTTTCGGTTCATATAATGCAAATTTACAAACAAGGGCATGGAATGTTTTCTGTCACATTCCGGATGAAAAATTACTACATATTGTTTCTTTATCCAGCATTTGATCTGCTAAAATTGAATTTAAAAATGTAATTTTTGTATTCTTTGTGCCAGGGGTTAAATTCCTTGAATTTTTTATTTTAAATCTGATAAAAAATTCCATCACGTACAATTTCTTATAATGTTAACAAAATTTACATAAAATCCCAATAACTTCACCCACCAAACTTCCTGCAAATCGGAATTCCCCTTCAAAAAATATGCTTAACACTTTTGCATGAATCTATTTCATTTTTCACATCTTGGAATTAAATATTTTATCTAGATTATTTAAAAATATACTGAATGTCATTTCCAACTCGATATTTTTTGAACAAGCTTAACTTTCATTCACATTAAAACTAGGCAAACTCCTAACAAAATTTTAAAAATATTTTATTTCTTCATCAGAGGGGTCAAAAACTACATATCCTTGAAAATTTGTTTTTAAACCTCAAAAAACTATTTTTACCTTTTCTCTTCTAAAAAAACCTATGATAAACTCTCTTGCAACAAAAATGTTCCAGAATGTTCCCGTATCAATATTATCTTACTACAAACAATATTTTCAAAATCTTCTAATAATTTGGCAGTGTCTGTCCCATCGATCAAAGCATGTTATCTCATGTTTTAGAAGCAAAATAGCCCTACTCCTTGCGTAATATAATATTTTATTACAAAAATTGAAAACTTACGTAAATGCAATTTTCAACGTGCCAGCAATAATTGTCTATCAAGATTACATTATGGTCCAAGATTATGGTCCTTTACTAGGTCCTTCAACTAGACAAATGCCGCACATGAGGCTAGATCAAGCGATTTGGCATCGAATTTTAATGATGATAATGAATTTTTTTTGTGTCAGATGTACTTTAACTTTCGGTGATGCTACAGTTTAAGTAACCACCGGATGTTTAAGTTTTTAGTAAGATTACGTCTGACGATTTGACACAAAAAATTTGAAAAATCAAAACTGGATACCGATTTTATTAGTGCATCTTGTAGGAATTTTTCTGCTCATTTAGACAAAGAGATTTAGCTGACTCAAAAGCGAAGGGTTTTTTTTAAGATACTATTTTTGTAACTATATAATGTACCGGTTATTTAAAATATGCCGGTAAATTAAAGCTTCCGGTACGGAGTATATTATAAAATAATTTGAATATGCCAAAAATGCGCAATCATCGTTTTCTGGAGACGGTGTTCTGAACTAGGGTCTTTGGTAAACGCAAGGTGGTGCTACAGAAGAAATTATAATATACTTTCTGTTTTCAATTTGCAATATAAATTCACAATCTAGCGCCACCTCGCGTCACACTTCGATAATGCCACAAATAATTATCCGTAATAAGCCCCGGCTTTATTACGGAATAACGTTAAATTTCTGTTCAGTCAACAAATTATGAAAATTCGAATTCCAGAGTTCTAATCAGATTCAACGTTTTATTCAAAATTTAACCACAAGCCAGTGTTGGATAAGTGTTACATGTTTTGTGAATTTTGAAACATATTGCCCACTCCAATTACTTAATTTTTGAAATTTATTAAAAGTTTGTACATTTTGTTTGGTGCTTCGCTTTTATCAACCGAAATTGTATTATACACATAAGCGTCTCCGGCCCGTAACACGAAGTTTTTATTAAACACAAAATTTTGAACTTTTCATTTGTATTTATGAAAACTCAAAGTGATAATATAAAACTAAAAAAGGGTATTTTGAAAATAAAAACATTCTTGCATCATTGACGAGCGCTAAAGAGCATTACAAATAACTTACAGTTTTCAATATGTTTTTTATTTAACTTTTGTTTTCACATGCTAATTATAAAAAATAAGATTCGAGAGCTGATTTATTCGAAACATTATTCATCTAGGCCCTTGAATAATTATTTCTGTTTTTCGAATATCTGCAACTGTTCGCATTTCCAGCTAAAGTTTGACAAAACAGAATTTAACACTCTAGAAAATACGGATCTAGAATTTAAGAATCTACGTACAATACACTTTGGGAAAATTGTTTGTTCGCGACATTTTTGAGCGTAAGCGCAGCTATGTGTTTGATATACCAGGCAATGAGGACGCGCATTGTAAACACACAACCGGGTAAAACCCCTGTGCTTATTGTAGAACGGGAGGGCTAAAAATACTGAATTATTTCTATTATGAAAAGTTGTTATATATAAAAAACACATGTAGACTCTAATAGGTTTTAAAAATACATGACATTTAAAATAATAAATATTGAAAACGTTTCGAATTTAATTGAACTGAAACCAAGTCATCGAAATTTATTATTTTTTAGAAATATTTATCGGATCTTATTTCCACTCTACTAATCACATAAACTCAAATGTTACTCAACATTTAACCACTAGATCTCAGAAGTACTTAGACAATTCTGGTTTAATCTGAGGTTTTCAATAAAATTAAAAGAAAATCGATATTAAAATGCTCAAAAAATTATAAAAATACTACATGAGAGTATGGAGAGTCTAATTAACTATACGTAGGATAAATCCTTCTACGGGGGGGCTAAGACTGCCTACCCAACCGGGAACTATATCCAGATAACCGAGACAAGTTTGTGTTACGGTTTTCTTCCGGCCCTGTTTTTAGAACCTAGAAATGAATTTTTTCAAGATTTTATTATATGTCAGAAAACTCATGAAGTCAACCACTAGACATGTATTCGGCGAGACGTGTATTAATTATAAGAATTCGCCTTCGTGTATTTCTAATTATCCAGAAACTTTCAAAAGTGTGGAGTGCATATCCTTAATATTTTTAGATCATAATTGTGCGATGTTATCTTTGACTATACGATTATAAACAACGCTGATTTCACAGATAGATAGAGATTATCAAGTTTTGATAACTTGAATAATGGCATCTAGCGAAACGTTGTTTATCAGAATGAAATATGCATTTGAACCACGGCCACAGCTCTGAAACTACGTTTTAAATGAAGATTTTTATTGTTGATATTTTCATTGGGCACACGCTCAGAAATACGTATATTAAATGAAGAATTTTTATTTGTTGATTTACTAGCAAGTTTTGAAATCCGCGGACTTCAATTGTCATTTGTTTTGGAAATTTGGGTCTATGCAGTGGGCTCAGGTAATAGATATAATATTATCTCTATACTCAAGTATGTCACATTTTTTGCTAAGACTTTCGCTTTCCGCTAGTATGATCATAACATGAGATTGGCTTGCGTTCAATCATTTTTGTCAACTGATTGTGTTGTATTTCATTCTGATTGGGTCGCACAATGTGAATCCTGATGGCGATTAAGACATTTTATACGATGGTCTTGTGTTTTTGAAATTAAATAAAGTCATATTTGACGTTAAAAAGATTTTGCAAGGTTTCCGCCGCTGGTAAAGCAGCATGTCTATTTGTTTGTCCCAATCTACATTTTTTGCAAAAACTACTTCTTCGCTGATCAAAACGTTTTCGAATGATGAAGGTGTTTAAAACATTTTGACTGCTAATTGTAATGTTAATATACTGTTGGCCTGAAACAATTTTTTTACTTGTAAACATTTTTTAGCAAAATGACTGATTGGCTAAAAGTTGAGAAACTCACTTTTAGTTAATAAGATTCACCAAAAACGCTTAGAACATTGGTATTTCAATTTTTCGCGTGAAGAAATGAAATATGTTCACACGATCTGACGTATTACTGCATGTATGGGTTTCAATTTGCTGGTCAATATTATTTTTTTTGAATAAACGACCCTAAGAGGTTCACGAGTTACCCGAAAACACGGCTCAGACTGGCTACATACTTCCAGTGAACTATATCATAAGATTCCAAAATCTGTATTTTTAGTTCATAAACTTAACCATCTGCGTCAAAACGGATGAATTTTACACTAAAAATCGCCTAAAGGTCGCTACGGATTAACAATCGGGAACGTTCTGGAAATGTTCTTAAAAAAACTGAGCATTTGGCCTCTTGCATCGGATAATCCCTTAATTTGTATATCAGAATTTGAATTGAACTAAAGTCATCGTCAATAAGATGTTAAATAGGAAACACTGTCCTGGATTCCTTTGGGTAACGGTACTAAAATGAATAGGTCCCGCCTTTGATTCTTAAAAAATTACAAAAAAATCAGCCTGATGTTAATTTTTTTGGCGCTAGAAGCTTTCTGGTGCCCAAATTCTCATCACAGTTTCTTTACTTAATAATGATATCAATAAGATTTTTTCGGGGAAGCCGAGAGCAAGTAGTTTTTAAAATTTGTCGTTTCAGTATTTTAATCCGAAATATAAAAATTTAAAATCAAAATTTCTGTCATTGAATTCTTGATTAGCTTCTATGGATTCGGATTTTCAGCAATATGGATTGGTCTATCTCTTTCAAATCGACCAATGGAATCGGCCTATTCTGCAATCGGTTTTGATTGGGTGCTAGTATCCGCGTTGTTTTGGTATCATTCAAATTTCAGAATCTGTCCACTGAGGGTCTGTGACCAATATTTCAAAATTTGAAGTAAATATTTCGAATATAAAGTTGACCCATAATTTTTATAATAAATCAGCTTGAAATTCGAGAATAAAATAATACTGGGTAAGATTCCTACCCCATCATTAGTAAAATATTTTAGCAAAATTTTCAAATCTCATTTTAAAATTTAAAAATAATCATTAGTAAGAATCTTGAGATACAAAATTTTGCAAAGAGAAAATAAAAATATGGTTTCTACAATTTGTCTTTCGTTCAAAATATCATTTTATAATTTTCACCAAAAACTTCAATAATTATATGGATTAGAGACCTCGACTGATGTGATATTTAAAAAATAATACGAAATTGCAGGTATTTGTTGTGGCGCCCAATTTGACCGATTTCATAGGCTCTGAAAAAATTCGGGGTTTGATTGCCGGGGACGTTGTATTTTAAATATTCAGGAATCTTTTTTGCGAGGGTCTTTAAACATATGCGTCATCCCAGTACGCTAAAATGATGGGTCTTGAGATTAAAATGAATGGATCTCAACTATTTTAACATTGTTCTTGCTGAAATCACAGTAAACTTGAATATCTTCTGTTATCTGTAATTGTCTTTGGTAGTCCAACTCACCTCTTAGAAAATAGTTATAAAAATTCAGCACTTAACCTTGGACGGTCCGAGCGATTAAAAAATTGATCGATAAAATACTTTTGAAGAAAATAATTCGTGAAAAATTCAAGTTCCATCAGTACACTATGTAATATAAATTGGGTTTTTTGACGAGTATTTTTAAAGAAATAAATAATTTTTTATAAATTTTTTAATAATTTTAAAATTATATTTCAATTATTTAAAAATTTCGGACTTTTACTTTTCAAGAAGTGTTTCAAAGTGGCTAAACAATCGGCTTTGAAGCCTCCAGCGAATTTCATTGGAGCCTCCAAGGGTTAAATGTCACCTCGAAGTTTTCTTGGAGTTCAGGTTGAATGAGATCATTTATACTTTAAAATATTGATTCTAAAGTTTGTCAAGCGTAATTGCAACTGGGTTGAACAATCCGCTAATTGGATCCCCCGAAGAGCAACCTTGAAGGAGTTTATTACGTTTCATTTTCCTAGGTTTGATTTTGAGAACCAGCATTAAATGGAAGTAATTTTGATAGATTAGGTATACTGCGAAATTTTGATTGTCAGAATAAAAAATTATTTTTTTGGTATTAATGATCTCATGCAAGAAAAAGTGGGGGTTATTTAAAGTGGTAGTTTTAAATTTTGGTTTCCGAAATCATTGTCGGAATTGATAAACAGTTTGATATTTAATAACTGAAATGATAAAATTATTTATTTTGAGATATTTTGGATAATTGCCTTGCAGTTTTTAAAGTACATGCTGAAAAATTTTTTTATACAGGTGTGTAAAGATTTTTTCCTTCTTTTCACAATTGGAGAGCAATGAGAAGCTAATGAGAAAGATTAATTAGGCAAAACCTACGTCTTTTCTCAGATTCAAACAATCAACGGCGAATCTCAATCTATCCAATTTGGAAAAAAAGGGAAACTTACACCCTGTAATTTTTTTTATAACTTATATTAACCAATGTTCTTTCCATTAAAAATTAAGTTCTCATCATAGTTGAAATGATCAGCTTCGTATTTTTTATTAAAGTTTTAATTTATTATCATGATATTTTTGGTTTCTTGTATCGTTTTTTTGTCTAACTAGCAGTGTCTCTGATTCAGTAAAGGGGTGTCCACACCGTTCACATTTCCCTTTTCGGAAACGACTCATCGATTGTGCTGTTAGATACCACACACATTAAACTCACAAAAACGAAATTTTTCATAATCGGATCTTTTATTCAACTGAATTTTTTCACAAACTTGTTATTATTCTCAATATTTTCCTTCATAAAAAACAAAAATTTGTCCCGTTCTCATCAATTTATTTTTGTTTGTTATCTTCTTTATAACGGCCACAGTTGCTCCAGGATCCGGAACGCTAACTGTTATCTCTAGCGGGGGCGGGTAAAACGTGCCAACCAATCAGAGACGTTCGGATATCGCGCAATTCCCGCAAATATTTTAATCCAATTAAATTGCTTCTAGAGCACGTGAGTAATAAATGAGTCATAATCAGAAGAATTAAATTTCCACGCTTGGTTGCCAGGCGCATCGTGTTGAGTTGTATGTGTGATTCAATTATGCGCTTCTTGAATTCAACTGGATGAGTTTGTTTCCTAACTCCGCCAAAAGTAACAGGTGTGGACACCCTAGTTTACTAGCCCTAGGGGCACTTTGGTTGACAAACGATATAAAATATTTTGGTCGAATTCATGAACTTGTATACTTTGGTTAGATATTTAATTGAATAAATTTTGCATATGTATCCTTAAATTGTCTTAATCTAATACCGTTCTCATACGGTTCGCATTTTCTTAATCTGATATCGTTCGAGTTGCATCTCCTTGCAAACTAGAACTGTTTTCAAATACGAAATTAAAATGAATCTAAGCGGAAGAACGTGTAGGAGCAATATTATTTAACCTGAATTTATCGATTATAAGGACGTGGGGGCCGATATTGCGGCTCTTTTTTTACACCATTTAAGTGAAGTTTTGAGCAACTTGGCTAGAAATAATCAATTTTTTTTTTTCATATACTGAAGTACAACTCTAACAAGTTGGCCTGTTACTATTCAGAGCATATGATAACTTCAACGCTACGCATAGAAAATGCGTTTTTAGTAGGCGTCCCTAAAACTACTAAGAAGCACTCCTTCATTCATTCTTAACCATTTTTTCTTTGTATTCGCAATTTAACTTCCAAATATGGATGCGGCGAAACTCCGAGCGGTAAAAATTTGAAAATTTTTGCCCTCTAGTGGTCAAAAGCGTATTTGGGACGCCTACGCAAAAGCTACTCTCCTTGAAAATCTTTAGAATTCTTCAATTTGTACTTCAACTGTCAACCGCAAAGCCTGGTAAGGTGCCTTCTCCCAATTTCCTCTCAAAGTCTCAGGAACGACTAGTGAATTTCTTAGTTTTTTTGGTGAAATTCCTGACTATAATTTTCTAAAACCTACTTTTTTTGATAAAAATCAGACAAATCTAGGAGTTTAGAAAACTCAGTGAAAATTTCTTCTACAAAATAGGGCATCAAAGTTTATCTGAGAATTCAATTATCGTCATTCCTTAATTTAACTTTAATTTAACCCCCGAAAACCGACTTTTCTTTGTAAAAAATTCTCAAAACCCAAAAACTTGGCAGAAATTCTCTCTAAAATAGGTTAATAAAAAGTTATTATACGTGAAAGCTGAGATATGGATCACGGACCTCAGAGTAAACAAATCTAACTAATTTGAAAAATGCGCAATTGAGCATCTTGATTGGTTGATCCTTCCTATCTGACGCAATGAAATTACCTATCCCGAATCAACGGTTTTGATTGGGTGCTAATATTTGCGGTTGTTTGTATCATTCAAATAGTTAGGATTTGTATCTGAGGTCCGTTGATCGCATATCGTCCCCACACCATTAATTTGCTTGTTTACTGATATTGCTATATTATTTTTTGTTCGGGAATGTTAAATTTTCGTGATGTAAAGGCGCCGATGTGGCGCTAAAGACCATTTTGGTGTTCAAATTTTGAAGTTTTTTCTGAACACAGTTCTCGTCAAACATAATAATGATATCGTGAGCGTATAATTTTAAAATTGACTACGAAATAACAGTCATTTTGAAATTTTTGGAATAAATATTCAAAAAAAGGGCGTTTAGTCGTGTACGGGCAAAAAGATATGAATGTGTAGTTAAACGACACACTAGTTATTCGCATTATTTATGCGTAATTTACGAAAAATTAATATTAATCTAAGCGGAAGACGTGTAGGATGCAATCTTTATTTACTGATTTATCGATTATTTGGTAGAGTTTTATCGTTCTTTTCTCAAAGATACATTATATTTTTTTTCTCCGAATGTAATTTTAAAGAAATAAACTGTTTTTATTTGCGGCATCCGGTTTGTTTGCGATGATGTGCGGCTTTTATTTTCCTCAATGCGTCAATTTTCATCTTTTGAGAATTTTCGGATAATTTTGACATGTCACACAAATCGATTCGCATGGTAAGAACGCTGAGGGATAAGGCATAACTCTAAAAAACAATTAGTTTAAAAATTCCGTTGAAATTGAAATCGCTAAGAATTTAAAAATAAATGTATTTTACTTTAAGAATTTTTTTAATAAAAGTTAACTTGGGGCAAACCACTGAACACACGTTAACTTATTAAAAAGGTAATAAATTCCTATTGAAGGTTGAATCGGTATTTTAGCGGCTTATTCGAATTACTAGAATTATTTGCAAATTCAAGGCTTTTCAAAAAAGATTGCGTTTATCGCCTTCTATGCTTTTTCATAGCAAAAGATGCGAAAAGTTGACGTGAATAGGGGTGGAAACGCCCGAAAAAAAGCCTCCATTTGAAAGCTTAAATAGAATCTAACGAATGCCCTATTCTAAAAGTTCCGAAGCTTTTTGTTTAATAATAATAATTCATTGTCGACAATTGATTTAAATTATGAGAATTATGGCTTGATTATGGCATAAATTTTAGGCTATAATTAATATTTGCTTAATTTTTAGATAGTTTTTAAAAAATAAACGACCCAAAATATGTTTTTTAAGTAAAACTAATATTTGGTTGAGCTTTAGATCTATCACAATCATTTTCGAAAAACGTTTTTTCAACGTAAATTATTTTCGCAAAATTTGCATATGAGCAATTAGGCAATGTGAATTTCACTAAAACAAACGCATATATTATCTCAAAAAACAATGAACAACCCACTTAAATGAACAGTTTTTTTTGGGTTATCTTTTTTTGATAATTTATAAGGATAAAGATTGCTTCCGTCTTTCAATATCATTTCATAAAATGACCTTTAAACGGTTTCTTTTACATTTATCTTAATCGTGTTTTTAAACGTAATTTTTTATTAAAGATTAGGACACCTAGTGACAAAATGATCGGCTAACTGTTTGCGGGAAGTGTCCTGGTTATTATCAAAGTAGCATCGTGCTTGCGGTAACCAAAATCTGTTTTTAAATCCAAATTGGTCTTCAAATTAAAATAAATTTGCAATTTTGCACCTCTAATTTTTTTATCGGACTTTTAATGAACCTGTAAAGAACACGTTATCTTCTTTTCGAATAAAATTGTTCGTAAATTACTGACATAACTCGGTTATGGGTTATCTGCACGGTAATAGTAATCGGCTATAGTTATAAATTATCGTTTTTTCTATAGTTGTATTCATTTTTGGGGGACGATATAAGGGGAATCGCTCAGAAATCTCTTTTACTTAATAATATATAACTGTATAGAAAAATTATTTCAAATTTTTTTTTTAAATCAAGAAAAAATTGAAAGCTTGGCAAGTCGCATAAATCTAATAAGAGGGAAATTGTTACAGACTGTGTGGAAATTTCCGCCAATAGGGTTAGACTTACCCATGTGACGCTATTTTCAGCCACGCAAGTGTTACTTTATATAGCAAGACACTTATTAGTCATAGTAATGGTGATATTTAATTATTCACAAACCTTTATGGTAAAAGAAGAATGCTGAAAATTTTTTGTGAATGATCTAATTAGAAATTTTATGGTTTTTATTTTAGCTCGCGATTAATCTAATAAAAATTCTAGAGATTTAGAAATGTCCAAAAACTTTTCATTTTTTCTGAAATAATAGATTATTTACTATTACAATTCAAACCGAGGAGAACAACCAGAGCTGGGAATAGCTCAAAACTTAATCATAAAATTGATATGATAATTTTCTATAGCGCCTAAATTTGAATGGCGTCCGAGACCAAAATGGTTTGTTGAAAATTTTACAAATAGGCTAAATATATTATTCTACCGATGGCTTTGCCAACCGTAAAAAGAGATTTTCGAAAATATTCACAAAAAAGTATTTGCATTTATCACCCTTCTTTAAATGATAGCTGTTAGAAAAAATGATCTTCTTTGAATAAAATTGTTCGTAATATACTGACCTGCGCGGTTTGCTATTCCAACCGAGAAGACACTTTTGTCATTTATTAGATTCAAGGCGAGAAGCGTTTCAATTGTAGCTACGGCCCATTCAGAGTTTGTTCCACAGGCAGAGAATTGATAATACTTTTTAGAACACTTTTAAAACATTTCTTAACTGATATTTAACATAGTATTTTTTCAGCTCATGCGTCATTGTGTTTTGAAACACAAGACCAAAATTTAATTTCATTATTATTTTTTAATGGATTTTCAGGATAATCTCTTTTATCAGACAAAGTGCTTCATCAGTAGTAATAGGATGTCCCAGGTTTACAATTTTGGCTTTAGCCTCAGAATGACCACAACATATACTACATATACTGTATGATAACAGTAAACTTAAAAGAATTTTTCAAAATTGGTTCCGAATCGGACTATTTTTCAAAAAATTTTGAGCGTTTCTAGGAAGCCAATCCGATAATCCGGTTCCAAAATCTCCAATTTATCCAAAACTTTAGTAGAACAATAAATATTCGGTAAATGCATAAGCCCTTTGAAATCGACAAGAGCTAGAACTCTTGCATCTCGCGAGTCTAGGCGTTTTTTCAAATTGGACAGGGAAAGAGATGAGAAACAGATTTTTAGGGTCTGCCATGGCGACCAACCCAATTGAAGAGAACGATCGCTCAGGAGTCGCAAGATTTCTAGGCTTTTGGTCGGGTTCTAAAAAGATAATCAGTCCGGAATGCATTATTTGGATGCGATTCCCGACGTTAACTTTTTGGCCAACCACGAATCATGTGCTTTAAGCTTGTTCTAGCTACTGATACCAAATATTTTCAACTTTTTGCCCGGCTCTCTTGAACATACATTTAAACTACTGTATTAGTCTTGACCAACGTACGTTATGACGGGCAAATAATTCAATTATAATATGTTTTGGACTAGAATTATAAGTAATTTAAGGATAGTTTGACCTGAGTTTCATTTAGGGTTGTCTTAGGTTTAAAACTGTAACCCAAAATACCTGAGGTGTATGCGGAACATGGTTTTGTAACAGACGAGAAAGGGTTCACATTTTTTTTAAATATTTTCTAACTAGTTAATTAATCAAATTTAAATTCTTGAAAACGTTTGGTACGGGGAGAATTACTAAAGCAAATAAAAGATAATTACTTCATTTATTTATAGCAATTACAGTATTAAGCTTGCGATTTCAGTTCAGCTAACACAATGATCATATGCAGGATGATTGGCTGCGTTTAATAATTTTGGATGATTTTGTTTTATCTCACTTCTTATGAGTAGGTGTTAGCTGTAGCTCAAATAGTCAGCATATTAATAAATTGTCAAAATTTATCATCCAAAGTAAGAAAATTATACCCCTTGATTATGTTTTTATTACCGGCCGAAGTTCAAGGGCGTCGAGACGAACACTGAATTCGTTTAA
Organism: Oikopleura vanhoeffeni; assembly: GCA_004367855.1. Lineage (NCBI taxonomy): Eukaryota > Metazoa > Chordata > Appendicularia > Copelata > Oikopleuridae > Oikopleura > Oikopleura vanhoeffeni. Next base: position 29,365 of record SCLH01001696.1, read on the forward strand.
AAATGGTAATAGGCCTAGAATATATTATTATTCGTCAGATTTTTTTTTAGGATAGCATCATCGGAATTCCCGATCGAAATTCTCTAATTTTTCAATTTGCAGATGAAAGCCTAATCCGTTTAATAAGCGGCTATATCGGATTTTATTATTAACTGATACGTTTGACCTCGACGCCATGGCAGCGCTCATTGAAAATCAGGCAGTACCAGTACACTTTTTTGTATTTTTTAATTCAAAATTTTTGCAACATTTTTTTTAATTTTCAAACATTCTTGAAAATCATATTTAAATTATTCAATATTTACTTGAAAATTCAAGTTGAAATATAACGTGAAATGCAATATTTATTGCACTGCTGACATTTAAACCAACATTTTGATTATTTAGATGGACACTAATCATAGTTGCAAGATTCAACATTTTTACTTGAATGTCGCCCCAAATATTACTTGCATGATTGTTACATTACCGATAATATGAAATTATTCGAAGAATTTTTTGACCATCTTTTCATTAACATTTGCATGAGGAGTTATGAGGTCGATTATGAGCCAGATTGAAATACCAAATAGTTGAAATGGCTCCCTGAGATTCTGAACTGGTTTGAATACCTGTCGCGATAGATGCACAGAGCTGCTTACACTGTATTTAAAGGTGTTCAACGGCGAATTATTCAACAGAAAAATTATTGCAAAATAAACCAATGAACATTTTTCTCCTTTGCGGAGTTTCTTTAAGAAATTTTGAATGTAGAAGTGAAGAATTTAATTGACGTTTTTTTGTTTAAGCAGTTTTATCGTTGGTGAGATTACTAATAATATTTAAAATGCCGTTAATGAATCTTGCGTTGATCGATCAACATTGGGACTTCACTTTGCGTTTTTTTAATTAAAGCTAATCCAAAAAAATTTTTAAACATTCAACGAATTTAAGAAATTATTTTAGTATTATGAATATATCGCTGTTTAAACGCTAACAGTTAGACTACACTGTATTGAACGTTTTACGCGAAAACAGGAAAATATAGTTGAGAAATAAACAAAAAATGCTCTTTAGCGCTTGTCTGATAACGATACAACTACCGTATGTCTTCTCAAATTTGAAATTATAATTTTTTCTGAAAATATTTTGAACATGAATTATTTTGCGTGTTTTTTCGGATAATTAAAACTTTAATTGAAAAGATTTGTGAACAACAGGTAATAATAGGTAAAATTTGAGCACCATTCTTAAATAAAAAGATCGTGATTCTTATCCTCTGAACTAAGGCTTGTAAAGGAACGGGAAAACGTCCTTTCATGTGTAGTTTTAATAAAAAGATTAGGGGGGGGGTTGGACCCAACCATAGCAAATACGGATGTTCCATATATTCGAGTGAATTTTACTTATAAGAATTTGAAAACACAGTTGAAAATATAAACAAATTTGAGTATTATTTAGGTAATAAGTTATTTTAAAAATATGTCGCTTTTAGCGTTTTGTTCTTCCTGCCTAACAGTTTTAATTATGTTCACGAGCAAATTATTATGTAGAAATATAATAAAAGTGAACAAACTCAAAATGTCTCATTTGTGGCCCCGAAGTTTCTTGAGAATCTGAAATTTAAAGTGAAGAACTTTAATTGACTGTTTTTTTTAAAAGTTTATCGTTGTGAGATTTTTCTCTTAAATAATTAAAAATTAACTTATTTTCGTTGGAACAAGTTTTAAAATGAAAAAGTTGCGAACGTTTACGATTAATTTTGATTCTTCACATTAAAACATTCTTAAAAATATACAAATTTTTCTAAAAAAGTTAAAGTATTAAAAACTGAAAAATGTTTCATTTGCTACCTGAGTTTCTTAATAATTGCGGGGTCTATATTACTTACTGAAAAATCTTACAGTATGGAAAATAAGTAATCTTCGTTGAACCAGAAATATTTCCCAAAGTAGAAAGGATGGCACTGGTCGATAAACGTTTCGAACTACAGTATTTTTTTTTTTTACTTCTTAAAATTTTTTCTAACGTATCATAGAATATATGCTTTTAGCGCTAATTCTGATGACAATGCATATCAAAAAACAATATCAAAAATTAATCAGAAAAATTATTACCATAACTTTTTACTTAGATACGATCCTGAAAAGGAGCCCTCCAAAATATTTCTTTGATGAAGTCATCATGAAACAATAAAATTTTCTTTCAAATTAGTTGTGGCGTTTTGGAGCTAAAAATGTTGAATATACAGTTTTTATGTCATCAGCTTTTCATTAATTCTTCGGGATTTCTGACGATATTGTTTCTCTAAATAATAAACAATAGTTTCAATACCCATTTTAAATCATATTTAAATAATTTTTACATTTTGTTTCTTCTAAGTTTCGTTATTTTATAACTTCAAAAGTATGATTTTTTCAAGTTTTAACAAATACTCAGTCATTCTAAAATTTTTTAAATGATTTTTAAATACTGTACATGAAGTGCCGAAACATGAGGTGCCTAGGCTTCTCTCGTTCGGTGGGGGGTACTGGATTCAACTAGGGAACATCAAACTCGGCAATGAGTGGCGCCCCAAGGCAACAAACCATGATTTTGTTACTGTACTAATAATGGTACAGGCTGGAACTAGTCTGTAGTCAGCCAATGGGGTTGGACTTACCCATTGTAAGGAAAGGCTCCCGCTCACGCAAGCTTGTTCGCATTCTGACAAGCACATTATTAGTAATGTACAAGCTTAATTTTTTTACGGGCTACAATTTTTCAGTTCTAATTCAAGGAAATGGTTAGCAAAACATTTGCCGTCCAGTAGGACTTGTAATTAAAATACATATACACCCTTAGTCGAAACTGTATCCACGGGTCTGAGGTATCATTGACATCATTTCCGTAAACTATGTCGGTGAATAGATGTCAAATAAATGTTCAATAATCCTATAAGGAGGTGACCCCTCCTAAAGGTTGCAGTTAAATATAAATTTGGATTGTGTCAAATATTTGACTCTTGCCTTGTGTCTAGTAACTCGATAATTGGCAGCTTTGCGTCATTTCAGGCCTTCCCCATTTTCTGAATGTATTATCATGTTGGGACTTTGAGCATTTGATTTTGATTAAGCTAAATTTTTGGTTTAAAATTCGTTTTGCTATACCGAGTTTCAGTAGCGTCGAAGACAAAGTGGATTCGTCAAAAGGACACTAATCTAGAATATAATTATTTTATCCGATGTTTTGTAAATACTTGCCCGTTTAAAATACTGTATTTTTAAAATTTCTCAGATAAGCTTAAAAGAGCTCTGAAAAAGGCTTTATCATCGAATTAGACACTGAATCATTTTGATCTCGACGCCACTCAAAAATTTTCATCGAGTAAATAAATCAAAAAACTTCTTAGACTTTTAAAGGTCTGCGCTTAATCACCAATTTTAAGATTTTGTAATTGAAAGTACAGTGTAAGGTTTTTTTTTTCCCTTCTTTTTCCAAACTGGTTTACTTGATTTCGCGTTTGATTGGTGTCAGAAGAGTTTTCTCAGATTCAACCAGTAAAACGGCGGAAATCAGTGTAACCAGTTTTGGAAAAAAGAAGGGAAAACTTTCACCCTGTAATCGAGAATATTATATTTTGAAAAAAAGCAAATAGCTCTCATGACGTGTGGCAATTTTTAAAGATTGTTTACTTTATACTCTTCATCTATTGCTCCGTCTGATTTTAAAACAAATAACTCCAATATAAAAATTTTCCAACAAAAAAAATAATCCAAAAATTTTTTTCATGCTTTTCGAGATACTTTTTTATCAGAATCTCGGATTTTATTTTTTACTCGCAGCGAAAATTATTATTCCGCTGCGACTTCAGGTCAGATTTCAACTCACTATTTTTAGCTTAATAAAGTAAGTTTTTGAGGATTTCAACAATACAAAAAGTATGCTCATTTTTGATAGAAATAATAACATCGCTGATCGATTTCAGGGCAAAACAGAATGGGAATTCACTTTTTCAAAAAAAAAAAAAAAAAATATAAAAAAAAACAAATGTCATAATTACTCGACTCTTCGACAGAAAATTCACATTCTCATGTGTGGTTTGCAACTCACAAGATCATGTCACATGAGTCTTTGTGTTGTTGTCCGAACTTTTATGACGCTGTCATGTTTTAAGGTCGAAGCTCCATTAAAGTAAAAATTTTAATTTTTTTCAAAATAAAGCCGACCCTTATTCGTGAAACTTCAATCATAAGCTAATTGAGTCATAGTTAATTACAGTAAGTTTTCCAATGAAAATCCTGCTATGCGTCGAATTTTATCATAGTCAGCAAATAGTGAATCCAGTGATCTCATCGGTCACTTCTCGAGAATTCAGTGATTCATTCGTCCTTTCTATTCTTGTGGCGTAAGTGCTACA
>SCLH01001696.1:40800-92311 GCA_004367855.1 Oikopleura vanhoeffeni
TTGGGACCGCTAAATTTGATCGGTTGGAATCACTCAAGCAATCACTAAGACAATCACTTAGACAACATCAGTGGGATTCGAACTCACGCTGTAGAGATTGTAAACGATTTTGAGATGGAGTTCCGTTGGGAACATAATATCCTACGTTCGGTTTGCGTAGGCAAATCTGTCAATCATTGGCATTTTAAAGTTAAATGGATAGTCCATAAAAATGATTTCCTAGATTAGGGCTGTAGATTTGTTCATAGGTATAATTGAAGTTGAAATTTTTAGCAAAATTTTAAAAACTGCACTTAACTGTAGTTAATGCTTTTTCCAAATTGGTACATTTTGGAACTTCATTGTATTATTCCCGCATTTTTTAAAATCAATTGAGTCAAAGCGGATTTTGGAGAAAATTATTTGGACATTTCATTATATTTTAAATCAGATTTCACATAATATCCGTTGATTTGCCCCATAACACTAAAATTAAAATTTTCGATACAAAATAAAATCTAGTTTAATTCTTTTATTCTAAAGCCCGGAAAATTAGACGGATTAAAACCTTCCTTTCCGACCTCAAAACACTGATAAAGTGATCTAAAAGTATTCTAATCATTGTAGAAAGTGAGGTGTTAAATTCGCTCTACCATCCGTTAGCCTTTTATCTTTACATGTTACCAATTTTCCTCACACTACTGACGAAGTTAATCCGAGTTATCAGAGTTTGTAGCACACAGATGGAAATAGACCCACAAAATGGAGACGGGAAATTCAATATTTTTTATCTTTTTCGAACACTTAACTACAGTCAGCAGGATGAGTTTCATCTCGTTGTTTCGGGCAAAATTATTTGTTGGAAGATGGGCCAATAAAATCGATACCTATTTATGACTTTTGAAATTCCTTATCTCAAATCGTCATGAAGAATCTTAGTGAAGCCAGTTTGAAACTTATACTCTAGTAGGCATTATTTCATACGCCGCGCGCCAGATCAATTACTACACCAACTCACGCCTAAGACCATGTGTAAGCGATAAAAGTTGATCTTTCTATTTGAATTTCAGTCTATACATTGTTTATAAATAGAAACGTTCATAAAATGTGTTTTTATACTAAATTTTCGATCTGATCAAATAATAAATCCTTATTTCTTGCAGTATTTAAATTAATTACTCTCTTGCAAAAAAAGGTACTACCTTTAAGGTAGAGTAGGTGTTTTTTATACATTTTTTTAATGCAAAATTTAATTAGTAAATATAATTGATGTTGAAATTTTGGTGATCAAGACTAAAATTTCAAAAACTTACGATGCAGTTAAAATTACAGCCTGAGTTTTTTGGAATTGTCACATTTTTTCTACTGGTGGAGTAAGTGCATTCACTAACTACTTCAGGCACTTTTTCTTAAAATAAAAGGAATTATGACGTCACGTTTGAAAACCAACTTCAAGGTATAAACTTCGGTATACCTTCAATTTAATTTTTTTATTTTCTTTAGAAAAAGATACATTTCATGACAAATTGAAAAAAATATTTTATAAAAAGTATTAGTTAATATATCCCCTATTCACACTATGTGGAATATCCCGGCCCTACTACTAAAAACACACTACGTTTGCTTATCAGGGCCGGAATATTCCACATAGTATGAATAGGGGATATGACGTGACACTTTTTATGCCATATATTTGAAATAATATGGTCCATCTGGCTGTAACTTGACTTTTTCTTGAAATTCACAAGTAAAATTTGGTATAACATATCGGCACCATTTGGAACATTTATTTTTATTTTCTGCAACGTGATTTTAAAAACTAATTAAATTAATTGAATTTGTGTTTCACCCGCCGAGACGTTTTTGAAGCATAGAAAAAAAACTTCAAAAATTAGTTTCGAATCGATCTAATCATAATATTCTTAAATATTTTAATACGCATCATCTTTTCCAAATATAATCTTTCAACGTTTTACGTTAGAATGTTATTGTCGAATTAAATTGTTGAGTCAGTTAAGAGGGTTGTCTGATAATGAAAGTTACGTAAACTTGCATGAGTTGTTAAAAACGTCACGTTATCGATTGATTTTTCTTCAATTATTAACCGCCACTAACCGTTTGCATGTTTTGGTCGTTTAGAAAAGTTATAAATAGAAACAATAAAAATATTTTCTTCAGTCATGAAATTATTTTCTCACTGGGTTGATTTCGTGTTTTAGACTTTTTGCTTAACTTTTTTTAAATAAGGTCTAAATGGTAGTCCTTAAAATTATCGACAATTGTCAGCTATTGCACATAAAATGATATACCGTTTTTGATAACGGTTTTTTATTTTAAAGCAGTAGCTGACAACTTTTGAATTTTTTTTGTACTAAACATAATATTATCTCAAGGGCTACAATTTACACAGAATTAAAAAAAATTTAGCAAAAAAAAAATTTTGCCGTTCTTACTTTATTGTAGACCTTCCTGAAAATATTATGATCAATTAAATTTTATTATATTTTTTTTGAAAATTATGAATTTCTTCAAAATTTTGATACGTTTCGATACACATTTTCATAATTACATAAAACAGGTCTGTGGTCACTGGAAAAATAATTTTTAGATCATCAGCTTCTTAATTTTTACATGCATGATCTTTTAAGGTTTTTGACTTGACCATTTAATTTTATTATCTATCTTGTACGACAAAATAGAGTTTCGGTTCATATAATGCAAATTTTACAAACAAGGGCATGGAATGTTTTCTAGTCACATTCCGGATGAAAAATTATACATATTGTTTCTTTTATCCAGCATTTGATCTGCTAAAATTAAAAATTTAAAAATGTACATTTTTGTATTCTTGTGGCCAGGGGTTAAATTCCTTGAATTTTTTATTTTAAATCTGATAAAAATCCATCACGTACAATTTCTTATAAATGTTAACAAAAATTTACATAAATCCCAAATAACTTCACCCACCAAACTTCCTGCAAATCGGAATTCCCCCTTCAAAAAATATGCTTAACACTTTTGCATGAATCTATTTCATTTTTCACATCTTGAATTAATATTTTATCTAGATTATTAAAAATATACTGAATGTCATTTCCAACTTCGTATATTTTGAACAAGCTTAACTTTCATTCACAATTAAAACTAGGCAAACTCCTAACAAAATTTTAAAAATATTTTATTTCTTCATCAGAGGGGTCAAAAACCTACAAACGGTCGCTGAAGGTTTAGTCTTTTCGGATTTTTATTTTCTCTGGATGACCGCCCATAATTAAAACTTGAAAAATTGTTAAAAATGTTTCTCAAAAAACTATTTTTAACCTTTTCTCTTCTAAAAAAACCTATGATAAACTTCTCTTGCAACAAAAATGTTCCAGAATGTTCCGTATCATATTATCTTACTACAAACAATATTTTCAAAAAATTCTAAAATCTTGGCAGTGTCTGTCCCATCGATCAAAGCATGTTATCTCATGTTTTAGAAGCAAAATAGCCCTACCCCTTGCGTAATATAATATTTTATTACAAAATTGAAAACTTACCGTAAATGTCAATTTTCAACGTGCCAGCAATATTGTCTATCAAGATACATTATGGTCCAAGATTATGGTCCTTTACTAGGTCCTTCACTAGACCAAATGCCGCACATTGAGGCTAGATCAAGCGATTTGGCATCGAAATTTTAATGATGATAATGAATCTTTTTTTGTGTCAGAATGTACTTTAACTTTCGGTGATGCTACAGTTTAAGTAACCACCGGATGTTTAAGTTTTTAGTAAGATTACGTCTGACGATTTGACACAAAAAATTTGAAAAATCAAAACTGGATACCGATTTTATTAGTGCATCTTGTAGAGAATTTTTCTGCTCATTTTAAGACAAAGGATTTAGCTGACTCAAAAGCGAAGGGTTTTTTTAGATACTATTTTTGTAACTATATAATGTACCGGTTATTTAAAATATGCCGGTAAATTAAAGCTTCCGGTACCGGAAGTTATATTTAAATAATTTGAATATGCCAAAAAATGCGCAATCATCGGTTTTCTGGAGACGGTGTTCTGAACTAGGGGTCTTTGGTAAACGCAAGGTGGTGCTACAGAAGAAATTATAATATCACTTTCTGTTTTCAATTGCAATATAAATTCACATCTAGCGCCACCTCGCGGTCACACTTTCGAATAATTGCCCAAATAATTATCCGTAATCAAGACCCCGGCTTTATTACGGAATAACGTTAAATTTCTGTTCAGTCACAAATTATGAAAATTCGAAATTCCAGAGTTCTTAATCAGATTCAAACGTTTTATTCAAAATTTAACCACAAGCCAGTGTTGGGATAAGCTGTTACATGTTTTGTGAATTTTTGAAACATATTGCCACTCCAATTACTTAATTTTGAAATTTATTAAAAGTTTGTACATTTTGGTTTGGTGCTTCGCTTTTATCAACCGAAAATTGTATTATACACATAAGCGTCTCCGGCCCGTAACACGAAAGTTTTTTTAAACACAAAATTTTGAACTTTTATTTGTATTTATGAGAAACTCAAAGTGATAATATAAAACTAAAAAAGGGTATTTTTGAAAATAAAAACATTCTTGCATCATTGACGAGCGCTAAAGAGCATACAAATAACTTACAGTTTTCAATAGTTTCTTTATTTAACTTTTGTTTTCACATGCTAATTATAAAAAAAAGATTCGAGAGCAATTTATTCGAAAACAATTATTCATTAGGCCCTTGAATAATTATTTTTGTTTTCGAATATCTGCAACTGTTCGCATTTCCAAGCTAAAGTTTGACAAAACAGAATTTTTAACACTCTAGAAAATACGGAATCTAGAATTTAAGAATCTACGTACAATATACTTTGGGAAAATTGTTTGTTCGCGACATTTTTGAGCGTAAGCGCAGCTATGTGTTTGATATACCAGGCCAATGAGTGACGCGCATTGTAAACACACAACCGGGTAAACCCCTGATGCCTATTGTAGAACGAGGGGCTAAAAATACTGAATTATTTCTATTATGAAAAAGTTGTTAATTTAAAAAACACATGTAGATCTAATAGGTTTTTAAAAAATACATGACATTTTAACATAATAAATATTGAAAACGTTTCGAATCTTAATTGAACTGAAACCAAGTCATCGAAATTTATTATTTTTTAGAAATATTTCCGATCTTATTTCCACTATACTAATCACATAAACTCAAATGTTACTCAACATTTAACCACTAGATCTCAGAAGTACTTAGACAATTCTGGTTTAATCTGAGGTTTTCAATAAAATTAAAAAGAAAATCGATATAAAAATGCTCAAAAAATATAAAAAATACTACATGAGAGTATGAGAGTCTAATTTGAACTATACGTAGGGATAAATCCTTCATACGGGGGGGCTAAATCCTACCCAACGGGCTTCCAGTAACCGGCAATTTACCGGTTATTTGCCCTTTTTAGACCTAAAATGACATTTTTTCTCAAATTTATTTTGTCAGAAAACTCATGATATCAAACTAACTATTCGGGCAAGAGTGTTTAATTATAATAATATGCCTTCGTTGTATTTCAAAATATCCAGAAAACTTCAAAAGTTTGAGTGCATTACCTTAAATATTTCTAGATTCATAATTTGTGCGATTTATCCCTGACTATACGTTTATAAACAACGTTTCACAGGATGCATTATCAAGTTTTGATAACTTGATAAATGCATCCTGCGAAACGTTGTTTACAATGAAAATATGCATTTGAACCACGGCCACCTCTGAAACTACGTTTATAAAATAAAGATTTTTATTTGTTGATATTTTCATTGGCCACCTCAGAAAAATACGTATATTAAATGAAGATTTTTATTTGTTGATTTACTAGCAATTTTGAAATCGCGGACTTCAATTGGTCATTTGTTTTGGAACATTTGGGTCTATCAGTGTCTCAGGTTGATTAATATTATCTCATATACTCACAGTATGTCACATTTTTGCTAAGACTTTCGATTTCAGCTAGTACCTGATCATATACATGATGATTGGCTTGCGGTCAATCATTTTGTCATGATTTTGTTGTATTTCATTTCTGATTGGTCGCACAAATGTGAATCCTGATGGCGATTAAGAGCATTTTACGATTGTCTTGTGTTTTTAAATTAAAATAAAGTCATATTTGAAGTTAAAAAGATTTTCCAAGGTTCGCGCTGGTAAACAGCATGTCTTATTTTTGTCCCAATCTACATTTTTTGCAAAAACTTACTTCTCGCTGATCAAAACGTTCGAATTGATGAAGGTGTTTAAAACATTTGACTGCTAATTGTATGTATAATATACTGTTGGCCTGAAACAAATTTTTTAAGCTTGTAAAAACCATTTTTTAGCAACAATCACTGATTGGCTAAAAGTTGAGAAAACTATTTAGTTAATAAGATTCACCAAAAAAGCTTAGAACATTGGTATTTCAATTTTCGCTGAAGAATGAAATATGTTCAACACGATTCTGACGTATTACTGCATGTATGCGGTTTCAATTTGCTGTCAATATTATTTTTTGAATAAACTGACCCTAAGAGGTCACGAGTTTACCCGAAAACACGGCTCAGACTGGCTACAAATACTTCCAAGTGGAACTAATATCATAAGCTCCAAAAATCTGTACTTTTTAGTTCATAAACTTAACCCATCTGCGTCAAAACGGATGAATTTACACCTAAAAATCGCCTAAAGGTCGCCACGGATTAACAATCGGAAACGTTCTGGAAATTTTCTTTAGAAAACACTGAGATTTGGCCTCTTGCACGGATAATCCCCTTAATTTGTATACAGAATTTGAATTGAACTAAAAGTCATCGTCAATAAGAATGTTCTATAGGAAACACTCCTGGATTATTTGGGTAACGGTACTAAAATGAATAGGTCCGCCATTTGATTCTTAAAAAATTTACAAAAACATCAGCTGGATGTAATTTTTGGCGCTAGAAAGCTTTTTGGTGCCCAAATTTCTAATCACAGTTCTCTTTAACTAATAATGATATCAATAAGATTTTTTCGGTGAAGCACGAGAGCATGTAGTTTTTAAAATTTGTCGTTTCAGAATTTTAATCCGAAATATAATAAAATTCTAAACATCACAAATTTCTGTAATTGAATTCTTGATTAGCTCCTATGGATTACAGACCCTCAGACGACAGATCCTGAATATTTGAAAAATGCGGAATCTCGATCTCTTCTAAATCAGACCAATGAAATCGGCCTATTCTGCAATCCAGGGTTTTGATTGGGTGCTAGTATTCCGCGTTGTTTGTTTCATTCAAATATTCAGAATCTGTCCACTGAGGGTTTGTGATCCATATTTCAAAATTTGAAGTAAATATTACCGAAATATAAAGTTGACCCATAATTTTTATAATAAATCAGCTTGAAATTCGAGAATAAATATACTGGGTAGATTCTACCCCGTCATTAGTATAAATATTTGAGCAAAATTTTCAAAATCTCATTTTAAAAATATCATTAGTAAGAATCTTAGATACAAAATTTTGCAAAACGAAAATAAAAATATGGTTTATACGATTTGTCTTTCGGTTCAAAATATCATGTTATAATTTTCACCAAAAAATTTCAATAATTATATGGATTAGAGACCCTCGACTGATCCTGCATATTTAAATAATACGAAATGCAGGTATTTGATTGGCTGGCCGCCCAAATTTGAGCCGATTTCATAGGCTCATGATAAAATTCAGGGTTTTGATTGGCCGGGACGTATGTATCTTTCAAATATTCAGGATCTTTTTGGCGAGGGTCTTTAAACCATATCGTCATCACCACGCTAAAAATGATGGGTCTTTGAGATTAAATGAATGGATCTCAACTATTTTTCACATTGTTCTTGCTGAAATCACAGTAAACTTGAATATCTTCTGTTATCTGTAATTGTCTTTGGTAGTCAACTCACCTCTTAGAAAATAGTTATAAAAATCAGCACTTAACCCTTGGAGGTCCGAGCGATTAAAAATTGATCGATTAAAATACTTTTGAAGAAAATAATTTCGTGAAAATTCAAGTTCAATCAGTACACTATGTAATATAAAACTTGGTTTTTTGACGAGTATTTTTAAGAAATAATATTTTTAAATTTTTAATATTTTAAAATTATATTTAATTATTTAAAAATTTCGGACTTTCTACTTTTCAAAGAAGTGTTCAAAGTCGAGCCTAAAAATCGGCTTTGGAGCCTCCAGCGAAGTTTTCAGTTTGGAGCCTCCAAGGGTTAAATGTCACCTCGAAGTTTTCTTGGAGTTCAGGTTGAATGAGATCATTTATACTAAAAAATATTGATTCCTAAAGTTTTGTAAAGCGTAATTGCAACTGGTTGAACATCCGCTAATTTGGATCCCCCGACGAGCAACCTCTGAAGGAGTTATTACCGTTTCATTTCTAGGTTTGATTTTGAGAACCAGCATTAAAATGGAAGTAATTTTTGATAGATTAGGTATACTGCGGAAATTTTGATTGATCAGTATAAAAAAATATATTTTTTGGTATTAATGATCTCATGCAAGAAAAAGTGGGGGTTATTAAAGTGGTAGTTTTAAATTTTGGTTCCGAAAATCATGTCGGAATTGAATTTACAGTTGATATTTATACTGAAATGATAAAATTAGTTTATTTTGAGATAATTTTTGATAAGTTGCTTGGCAGTTTTTAAAGTACATGCTGCAAAATTTTTCTATACAGGGTGTAAGATTTTTCCCTTCTTTTTCCAAATTGGAGAGCGATGAGAACGCTAATGAGAACGATTAATTTAGGCAAAAACCTACGTCTTTCTCAGATTCAACCAATCAAAACGGCGGAATCTCAAATTTATCCAATTTGGAAAAAAAGGGAAAAACCTTACACCCTGTACATTTTTTTTATAACTAATATTCAACTCATGTATCCATTAAAAAATTAAGTTCTTATTATAGTTGAAATGATCAGCTCGTATTTTTTATTAAAGTTTTAATTTTATCATGATATTTTTGGTTTCTTGTATTGTTTTTGTTAACTACAGTGTCTCTGATTAGTAAATAGGGTGTCCACACCGTTCACATTTCAACTTTTGGAAACGACTCATCCGATTGTGCTGTTAGATAACGCAAAATAACCACACACATTAAAAACTCACAAAAACAAATTTTTCAGAATCGGATCTTTTATTCAACTGAATTTTTTCACAAACTTGTTATTAATCTCAAATTTTTCTTTCATAAAAAAACAAAAATTGTCCGATTCGTATCAATTTATCTTTGTTTGTTATCTTTCTTTATACGGCCAACACGTTGCTCCAGGATCCGCGACGCTAATTGTTACTCATCTAAGCGGGGGCGGGTAAAACGTGCCAACCAATCAGAGACGTTCGGATATCGCGCAATTCCCCGCAAAATATTTTAATCCAATTAAATTGCTTCTAGAAGCACGTGGGTAATAAATAAGTCATAACAGAAGAAATTAATTTCCACGCTTGTTGCCAGGCGCATCGTGTTGAGTGTATGTGTGATCATTATGCGCTTTCTAAGAATTCAATCGGATGAGTTGTTACCTGACTCCAAAAGTAACCGGTGTGGACACCCTAGTTACTAGCCCTAGGGGCACTTTGGTTGGACAAACGATATAAAATATTTTGTCGAATTCATGAACTTTGTATACTTTTGGTTAGATATTTTATCTGATAAAATTTTGCATAATGTATCCTTAGAATTGTCTTAATCAAATACCGTTCTAATACGGCATCTCCTTGCAAACTAGAAAATGTTTTCGAAATACGAAAAATTAAAATGAATCTAAGCGGAAGAACGTGTAGGATGCAATCTTTATTTACTGATTTATCGATTATTTTGCAAAGTTTAAGGATGTGGGGGACGATAATTGGGCTCTTTTTTTACACATTTCAAGTGAAGTTTCTGAGAAACTTGGCTTCAGAAATAATCAATTTTTTTTTCAAATACGAAGTACAACTCTCAAGAAAGTTGCCAGCACTATTCAGAGCATATGATACTTCAACCTACGCATAGAAAATGGTTTTTAGTAGGCGTCCCTAAAACTACTAAGAAGCCTACTCCTCATTCATTTCTTAACATTTTTTCTTGTTATTCGCAATTTAACTTTCAAATATGAATGCGAAACTCCAAGCGGTGAAAAATTTGAAAAATTTTGCCCCTAGTGGTCAAAACAGCGTATTTGGGACCCTCACGCAAAAGCCTACTCCTCCTTGAAAATATTTAGAAAATTTTCAATTTGTACTTCAACTTCACCGCAAAGCCTGGATCAAGGTAGCCTTCTCCCAATTTCCTCTCCAAAGTCTCAGGAACGACTTGTGAAGTTCTAGTTTTTGGTGAAATTCTGACTATAAATTTTCTAAAACCTACTTTTTTTGATAAAAAATCACTAGGAGTTAGAAAACTCAGTGACAAATTCTCTACAAAATAGGGCAATCAAAAAAGTTATCTGAGAAATCTCAATTATCGTCACCTTAATTTAACCTTTAATTTCAACCCCGAAAAACCGACTTTTCTTTGAAAAAATCTCAAAACCAAAAAACTTGGCAGAAAATTCTCTACAAAATAGGTGTATCAAAAAGTATTATACGTGAAGCTGAGATATGGATCAACGAGACCTCAGAGTACAAATCCTAACTATTTGAAAAATGCGAAATCTGAGCATTTGATTGGTTGATCCTTTCCTAATCGACCAATGAAATCTACCTATCGCAATCAACGGTTTGATTGGGTGCTAATATCTTGCGTTGTTTGTATCATTCAAATAGGTTAGGATTTGTACTCTGAGGTCCGTTGATCCATATCGTCCACACCATTAATTTTGCTTGTTTACTGATAATTGCATATTATTTTTTGTTCCGGAATGTAAATTTTCGTGATGTAAAAGGCGCCCGATGTGGCGCTAGAGACCATTTTGGTGTTCAAATTTGAAGTTTTTCTGAACACAGTTCTCGTCAAATAATAATGATATCGTGAGCGTATATTTTAAAATTT
The DNA here is from genome assembly GCA_004367855.1 of Oikopleura vanhoeffeni. Lineage (NCBI taxonomy): Eukaryota > Metazoa > Chordata > Appendicularia > Copelata > Oikopleuridae > Oikopleura > Oikopleura vanhoeffeni. The sequence goes on from SCLH01001696.1 coordinate 51,811, forward strand.
GACTACGAAATACAGTCATTTTGAAATTTTTGGAATAAAATATTCAGAAAAACGCGTTAGTGTGTACGCAAAAAGATATGAATGTGTAGTTAAACACCACACTAGTTATTCCATTTATTTATGCGTAATTTACGAAAATTAATATTAATCTAAGCGGAAGACCGTGTAGGATGCAATCTTTATTTACTGATTTATCGATTATTTGGTAGAGTTTAACGTTGCTTGTTTCTCAAGAATACATTATATTTTTTTCTCCGGAATGTAAATTTTAAAGAAATAAACTGTTTTAATTTGCGGCATCCGGTTGTTGCGATGGATGGGCGGCTTTTATTTCCTCAATGGCGTCCAAATTTTTCATCTTTTGGAGAATTTTCGGAAATTTTGACATGTCCACACCAAATCGATTCGCATTGTAAACCTGAGGGATAAGGCATAAATCTAAAAAACAATTAAGTTTAAAAATTTCCGTCTATATATGGATATTTTGAAATTCTTGACGATTGAAATTGAAACCGCTAAGAATTTAAAAAGAAATGTAATTTTACTTTTCACAATTTTTTTAATAAAAGTTTAAATTGGGGCAAACCAACTGAACAACACGTTAACTTATTAAAAAGGTATAAATTCCTATTGAAGGCGGAATCGGTATTTTAGCGCTTATTCCAATTATAGAATTATTTGGCAAATTCAGGCTTTTCAAAAAAGATTGCTTTTATCCCCTTTCTATTCTTTTTCATAGCGAAAATTTGACTATAGGGGTGGAAAATCGCCAAAAAGCCATCCATTTGAAAGCCTTAAATAGATCTACGAATGCCCTATTCTATAGTTTCGAAGCCTTTTTGTTTAATAATAATAATTAATTGTCGACAATTGACTTTAAATTATGAGAAGGCTTGATTATGGGCTATAAATTTTAGGCTATAATTAATATTTCTTAATTTTAGATAGTTTAAAAAATAAACAACCCAAAATATGTTTTTTAAGTAAAACTAATATTTGTTGAGCTTTAGATCTATCACAATCATTTTCGAAAAAAGGTTTTTCAACAGTAAAATATTTTTCGCAAAATTTGCATATGAGCAATTAAGCAATAGTGAATTTCACTAAAACAAACCATATATTATATCTCAAAAAACAATGAACAACCACTTAAATGACAGTTTTTTTTGGGTTTATATTTTTTTGATAATTTATAAGGATAAAGATTGATCCGTCTTCAATATCATTTCATAAAATGACCTTTAAAACGGTTTCTTTTACATTTATCTTAATCGTGTTTTAAACGTAATTTTTCATTAAAGATTAGGACACCTAGTGACAAAATATCGCTTCTGTTTGCGGAAGTGTCCTGGTTATTATCAAAGTACCATCGTGCTTGCGGTTAACCAAAATCTGTTTTAAATCCAAAATTGTCTTCAAATTAAAATAAATTGCAATTTGCACCTCTAATTTTTTTATCGAGAGCTTTAATGATACCTGTAAAGAACACGTTATCTTCTTTGAATAAAATTTGTTCGTAATATTACTGACCTAACTCGGTTATGGTATCTGCAACGGTAAGATAGTAAATCGGCTATAGTTATTAAATATCGATTTTTCTATAGTTGTATTCATTTTTGGGGGACGATATAAGGGGAAATCGCTCAGAAATACTATTTCACGTATAATATATATGTGTATAGAAAAATTATTTCAAATTTTTTTTTTTTAAATCAGAAAAAATCTGAAAAGTTGGCAAGATTGCATACAATACTAATAAGAGGAAATTGTTACACTGTGTGGAAATTTCCGCCAATAGGGTTAGACTTACCCATTGTGACGCTATTTTCAGCCCACGCAAGCTGTCCTAATATAGCAAGACACCTTATTAGTATAGTATGTGATATTTAATTATTCAATTTATGGTACAAAGAAGAATGCCTGAAAATTATTTTTTGTGATGATCTTATTAGAAATTTTATGATTTTTATTTAGCTCCGAGCTTAATCTAATGAAAATTCTAGAATTCTAGAAATGTCCAAAAACTTTCAATTTTTCTGAAATATAGATTATTTACTATCTTACCATCTCAAACCGAGGAGACAACCAGAGCTGGAATAGCTCAAAACTTATCATAAAAATTGATAATGATAATTTTTTATAGCCGCCTAAATTTGAAGTGGCGTCGAGACCAAAACTGGTTTGTTGAAAATTACACTAGGCTAAAATATAATTATTCATCCGATGGCTTAGCCAACATAACAAAGAGAATTTTCGAAAATATTCACAAAAAAGTCATTTGCATTTATCACCCTTCTTTAATGATAGCTGTTAAGAAAAAATGATCTTCTTTGAATAAAATTTGTTCGTAATATCACTGACCTGCCGCGGTTATGCTATCTCCAACCGAGAAGACACTTTTGTCATTTAATTCCGATTCAAAGGCGACGAAGCCAGTTTCAATTGTACTGCGGCCCCATTCAAGTTTGTTCCCACCGAGATTGATAATACTTTTTAGAACACTTTTAACCATTTCATCTAACTGATAATTTAACATAGTATTTTTTCAAGCCTCACCTGCGTCATTGTGTTTTGAAACACAAAGACCAAAATTTAATTTCATTATTATTTTATGGATTTTAGCGATATCCTTTAATCAGACAAAGTGCTTCTCAGTAGTAAATAGGATGTCCCCACCGGTTACATTTTGGCTTTAGCCTCAAAATGACCACACATATACTACATATACTGTATGATATACAGTACTTAAAAGAAATCTTTCAAAAAATTGGTCCGAATCGGACTATTTTTTCCAAAAAATTTAGAGCGTTCCAGGAAGCCAATCCGATAAGTCGGTTCCAAAATCTCAAATTTTAATGGTGTGGGCACAGTGCCCAGGGCACTCTATTTACTAATACTTTAGTTAGAAAAATAATATTCGGTAAATGCGTAGCCCTTTGAAAATCGACAAGAGCTCAGAAACATCTTGCATCTCGCGAGTCTAGGCGTTTTTTCAAATTGGATAGGGAAAGAGAGAGAAACAGATTTTAGGGTCTGCCACTGGCGACCCAACCCAATTTGAAGAGAACGACTCGACTCAGGAGTTGCAAGATTTTTAGGCTTTTGTCGGTTCTAAAAAGGATATCAGCCCGGAAATGCATTATTTGGATGCGATTTCCAGAACCGTTAACTTTTTGGTCCAAACCACGAATCATGTGCTTCAGCTTGTTCTACTGATACCAAATATTTCAACTTTTTTGCTCGGCTCTCTTGAAAATACATTTTAAACTACTGTAATTAGTCTTGACCCAACGTAGTTATGACGCAAAATAATTCAATTATATATATTTTGGACTAGATTTATAAGTAATTTAAGGTTGAGTTTGACACTGAGTTCATTTACGCTGTTTAAGGTTAAAACTTGTAACCCCAAAAATACCTGAGATGTATGCAGGAACATGTTTTTGTAACAGAAAGGGTCACATTTTTTCAAATATATTTCTAAAATAGTTAATTGAATCCAATTTATTCCTTGAAAACGTTTGGTACGGAGAATTACTAAAGCAAATAAAGATAATTACTCATTTAATTTATAGCATTACAGTATTAAGCTTGCGATTTCAGTTTCAGCTAACACATGATCATATTCAGGATGATTGGCTCGCGTTTAATAATCTTTGGATGCTTTTGTTCTATCTCACTTCTTATGAGTCGGTGTTAGCTGTAGCTCAAATAGTCAGCATATTATTAAATTGTCAAAAATTTATCATCAAAAGTAAAGACAAATTATGACCCCTGATTATGTTTTTATTACCGCCGAAGTTTCAAGTGGCGTCGAGACCAAAACTGATTCGTTAAAAATGGTAATAGGCTAGAATATTATTATTCGTCAGATTTTTTTTAGGAATAGCATCAACGGATCCCGATCGAAATTCTCTTAATTTTTCAATTTGCAAGATGAAGCCTAATCCGGCTTTATAAGCGGCTATATCGGATTTAGTTATTAAACTGATCACTTTTGACCTCGACGCCACTTGAAAATCAGGCAGTACACTTTTTGTATTTTTTAATCAAAATTTTTGCAACATTTTTTTAATTTTCAAAACATTCTTGAAAATCATATTTTAAATTATCCAAATATTTACTTGAAAATTTCAAGTTGAAATATACGTGAAATGCAATATTTATTGCACTGACTGACATTTAAACCAATCATTTTGATTATTTAGATGACAAGTAAATTCATAAGTTGCAAAGATTTCACATTTTTACTTGAATGTGCCCCAAAAATATTACTTTGAATGATTGTTACATTACGATAATTATGAAATTATTCGAAGAATTTTGACCATCTTTAATTAACCATTTTGCAATGAGGACGTTATGAGGTCAGATTAATGAGCCAGATTGAAATTCCAAAATAGTTGAAATGGTCCCTGAGATTCTGAACTGGTTGAATACCTGTCGCGATAATTGCACAGAGCTGCCTTACACTGTATTTAAAGGTGTTCACGCGAATTATTTCACAGAAAACATTATTGAAAAATAAACAAACTGAAAATTTTTCTCATTTGCGGAGTTTCTTTAGAATTTTGAAATGTAAAGTGAAGAACTTTAATTGACCGTTTTTTGTTTAAGAAAAGTTTATCGTTGGTGAGATACTAATAAATATTTAAAATGCCGTTAATGATCTTGCGTCTGATCGATCAACATTGGGACTTCACTTTGCGTTTTTTTTTAATTGAAGATAATCCAAAAAAATTTTAAAACATCAACGAATTTAAGAAATTATTTTAGTATTATGAAATATATCGCTGTTTAACGCCTAACAGTTTTAGGCTAACACTGTATTTGAAAGTTTTCACGCGAAACAGGAAATATAGTTGAGAAATAAACAAAAAATAGCTCTTTAGCGCTTGTCCTGATAACGATACAACTAACGGTATGTCTCTCAATTTGAAAATTATATTTTTCTCTGAAAATATTTGAACATGAATTATTTTGCGTTTTTTTTCGATAATTATAAAACTTTATTGAAAAGATTTGTGAACAAAAGGTACATAAATGGTAAAATTTGAAGCAAATATCTTTAAATAAAAAAGATCGGTGAATTCTCTATCCTCTGAACTAGGCTTGTAAAAGGAACGGGAAAACGTCCCCTTTCATGTGTAGTTTTAAGTAAAAGATAGGGGGGTTGGACCCAACCCCATAGAAAATACGGTATGTTCCATATATTCGATGAACTTTTTACTTATAAGAAATTTGAAAACACAGTTGAAAATATAAACAAATTTGAGTATTTTTAAGTACTAAGTATTTAAAAATATGTCGCTTTTTAGCGTTTGTTCTTCTGCCTAACACTGTATTTAATTATGTTCACGCAAATTATTATGTAGAAAATATAAATGAAAAGTGAACAAACTCAAAATGGTCTCATTTGCGGCCCCGAAGTTTCTTGAGAATATAAAAATTTAAAGTGAAGAACTTTAATTGACTGTTTTTTTAGAAAAGTTTATCGTTAGTGAGATTTTTTCTCTTAAAATAATTAAAAATTAACTTATTTTCGTTGGACCAAAGTTTTAAAATGAAAAAGTTGCCGAACGTTTACGACTTAATTTTGATTCTTCACATATAAAAACATCTTAAAAATATCACAAATTTTTCTAAAAAAAGTTAAGTATTATAAAACTGAAAAATGTTCTCATTTGCCACCGAGTTTCTTAAGAATTGCGGTAGGTCTCATATTACTGAAAAATTCTACAGTATGAAAATAAGTAATCTTCGTTGAACCAGATATTTTCAAGTAGAAAGGATGCACTGGTCGATAAACGTTTACAACTACTAGTAATTTTTTTTTTTACTTATTAAAAATTTTTCTACGTATCATAGAATATATAGCTCTTTAGCGCTAATTCTGATGACAATGCATATCAAAAAAACAATATCAAAAATTAATCAGAAAAATATTATTACAAAAACTTTTACTTAGATAACGACTCCTGAAAAATGGAGCCCTCCAAAATATTTCTTTGATGAAAGTCATCATGAAACAATAAAATTTTCTTTCAAATTAAGTTGTGCGTTTTGGAGCTAAAAAATGTTTGAAATATACAGTTTTATGTCAATCAGCTTTCATAATTCTTCGGGATTTTCTGACGATATTGTTCTCTAAAATATATAAAAATAGTTCAATACCCATTTAAATAATATTTAAATAATTTTTTACATTTTGTTTCTTCTAACGTTTCGTTTATTTTATAACATTTTCAAAGATATGATTTTTTCAAGTTTAACAAATAACTCAGTCAATTTCTGAAAATTTTTAAAAATGATTTTTAAATACTATACATGAAGTGCCGAACATGAGTTGCCTAGGCTTATCTCGTTCGGGGGCGGGGTACTGGATCAACTAGGGCAAAATCAAACCGGCCAATGAGTGGCGCCCACAAGGCAACAAACCCATGATTTGTACTGTACTAATAATGTACATGGCTGGAACTAGATCTGTAGTCAGCCAATGGGGTTGGACTTACCCATTGTAAGGAAAGGGCTCCGCTCACGCAAGCTGTTTGCATTCTGACAAGCACATTATTAGTAATGTACAAGCTTAATTTTTTTACGGGCTACAATTTTCAGTTAATTCAAGCAATGGTTAGCAAAAAAATTTGCCGTTCCCAGTAGGAACTTGTAATTTTAAATATAATATGAACACCCTTAGCGAAACTGTATCCACGGGTCTTGAGGTATCAATTTGACATCATTTTCGTAAACTATGTGGTGAATAGATGTCAAATAAATGTTTTAATAATCCTATAAGGAGGTGACCTCCTAAAGGTTGCAGTTAAATAATAAATTTTGGATTTGTGTCAAATATTTGACATCTTGCCTGTGTCTAGGTACTCGATAATTGGCAAGCTTTGCGTCATTTTCAGCATTTCCCCATTTTCTTGATGTATTATCATTGTTGGGACTTGAGCCATTTGATTTTGATTACCTACAATTTTGGTTTAAAATTCGTTTTGTATACCGAGTTTCAAGTAGCGTCGAGACCAAAAGTGATTCGTTCAAAAGGACACTAATCTAGAATATAATTATTTATCCGATGTTTTGATAAATACTCCCCGTTTAAAATACTGTATTTTTAAAATTTCTCAGATAAAGCCTTAAAAGAGCTCTGAAAAAGGCTTTATCGAATTTAGAACACTGAATCACATTTGATCTCGACGCCACTCAAAAATTTTCATCCGAGCTAAATAAATCAAAAAACTTCTTTAGACCTATTTAAAGGTCTGCGCTATCACAAATTTTAAGATTTTTGTAATTGAAGTACATCGAGAAATATTATAATTTATGAAAAAAGCAAATAGCTCTCATGAACGTGTGGCAATTTTTAAAGATTGTTTTACCTTTATACTCTTCATCTAATTGCTCTGATTTTAACAAATTAACTCCAATATATTCATAATCAATTTTTTTCAATGCTTTTTCGAGATAAACTTTTTATCAGAACTCTCGGATTTTATTTTTTTACTCCGCAGCGAATTATTTATTCGCTGCGAATATCAGGTCAGATTTCAACTCAACCTATTTTTTAGCTATAAGTTAGAGTAAAGTTTTGAAGATTTCACAAATACAAAAAGTATGCTCAATTTTTGATAGAAATAAATAACACTCGCTGATCGATGTTCAGGCAAAAACAATGGAAAATTCACTTCAAAATATAAAACATGTCATAATTACTCGACAGTAAAATTACACATTAGTAATGTGACATTACTCATGTGTGGTTCAACTCACAAGACTCATGTCACATGAGTCATTTGTGTTGGTTGTCGAACTTTTATGACGCATGTCATGTTTTAAGGCGAAGCTCCATTAAAAGTAAAAAATTTTAAATTTTTTGTCAAAATAAAGCCCGACCCTTATTCAGTGAAACTTCACTCATAAGCTATGAGTCATAGCTTAATTACCCAGTAAGTTTTCCAAATCGAAAATCCTGCCTATGCGTCGAATTTTATCACTACGTCACAAATAGAGATCCAGTGATCTCATCGGTCACTTCTCGAGAATTCAGTGAATTCATTCGTCCTTTCTATTCTTGTGGCGTAGTGATAAATTTCGACACAAAGGCAGGATTTTCGATATAGACGATTTGAAATAAGGAAAACTATATCCAATTTTTTAAATTATTTGAAGCGTGTACATCATAAATTTTTCTCGATTTCCTAAAGCTATTCTGACTCTCCATGAACAGCTTGACCTCCAGTATGAATAAAGCGCTACTTTTGGCTCCATAATCCTCTGCTCTAAAAATTAATTATATGTTAGAAAATTATATCCGGTGGTTCTTGATATGTTTATTACCGTGAAACGGTTACGCCCAGTTTTCGAGCAAAAGTTACATGGTGTAAAAATTTTAGTTGTTTATATTCTTGTCACATTTTGATATTGGCTAAATGAACTTGGGAATCCGTGGTTATTGTGACAACAATAATTTTTGTACTGAAAGTTGGACGCATTTTTAATCCGATAATATATTTAGAATTATAACAAAAACATAATCTTCTGTATAAACAAGTCTTGAAATATTTCGTTAAGAGTCTCTAGTAGAAACTTGAAAAATCTAAATTTTCTTATTTTTTTGCTTTTAAAAAGCTGTTTTTGAATTTACTTAACGGCCAAGCTGAAAGTTTTTAAAACCTCAATTCTCGTTAGTTGACCAATTAGACGCTTGATTTAAACATACAATATATTTTCAAAAACATTAATCGTTTCTTGTCATTATTTTGAAATTGCCGCCAAATTAAGAAGAAACATTTATATATGTTAACTCGTAGACTCGAATGAAATAAAAATGTTCTAGTTAAATAAAGTTAAATAATATAGAAAAAACGGAAAATGGCGACGCATCGTCAGAAATCGAGTCTACGAGTTAACCAATCAAAAGCCAGATTTCCACATATGTTTGCAAACATCAAGAAAATAAGTGATGCAGAAAATTAGCCCGTATCTATAATTTTCACACAAAAAACTAAGCTTTTTGAATTTTTTTTATTTTTATGAGTATTAAATAATAAAGACAATTTTTTTACTCGTTTCTGTGTAAATCGATTACGATGCCCAATTTCATATACAATCTTTTTTTTTCAATTCTGTCGAGGAAATATTTCGGGACAAAAAAGAGTGATGATTACGTAATCATCATCACGTACCAAAGAAGGATCATAGCCTACCCTGCTTCATCTATATTTTTATTGGCCCGATTGAGTGCGTAGGTGATAAATTAGTGGGTGTATTTTGATTGAATTCCATATTATCAACCGTTACGTAATAATCACGCGATTCTTGTTCCGAAATGGTTATTTCACTAGAAAAAAAACAAAACAAGATTTTATGTGAACTCAGGTATCGTTATCGATATCAGAGCACATTTCCTGTATCAGATTTTAATCTTTTTCAGATAAATTCAAAGTGAAAATTCATTATTTTTATACAATTTTGCATATGTTTCACCTATATATATCTCTTTGTATCTCAAAAATCATCATATTTTACCTTTTTCCATTTTCTAACCTATTTATTTTTAGATTTCGTTGACGCTCCAAGACAATCAATTTTCGAAACAAATTGAAGAAATTTTTTTTATTTTCCAAACTTCAAATACAAATTGACGATAAACATATAAAAATACTTTTGAAAAAAATTATAGATATTTTGATTAGGTTTAAACCACTAGAAAAGTAATGAAGTAGTAAAAATATTTCGATAAAAGATTGCGAATTTATACTGGAGCTAGAATCTTGCGTGAAAAATCGTGATTCAAAAAACACAAGCGGCGAACCGAACATTTAGTTTGGTTTCAAAATTTACTTTAGAGTTACAACAGACTATCAACCTCCACACTCAAATTTTCATTTTCATTTAAAATTTTGAAAACTCAGAAAAAAAATCTAAAATTTTCAAAGTTTTATTTCTATTTGGAAATTTGGAACAGAGTTTCTCATAAATCTTTATAACGTAGGCGGTACCGAGAAAAACTTTGGTGGATTTTTTGGCATGCAGGCATTTACAGAATGAGCAGCGCAGGATTTTTTTTACGAAAAAGTTGATAGGAATGGCTTGAAAATTATCCTATCAAATATAAATATCACCCATTTTTTCATAATCTTAATTCGGTTTTAAATTAAAACCGTTAAGATTAGGGCGTATCTGATGCGTTTAATACCGACCATCATAATCTTAAATTCACTTTGAAACAATTTTATAAGCCATCAAATTCTCGAATTTTTATTGAAACCGTACAGCCGCATTTTGGGTATTGTATTATTTTTAATTTTTTTTTACTCAGTGGTTAATTCTGACAATAAAATAAGATATTGTTAACGCTCTGACACTCAAAAACCTCTTTTACGAGATCTGAAATATTTTTTTGGAAACAGACTTTTGAGGATTTTAAATTTTTGTTTCATACTGCTCACGCAATTTATTCACTGAAAACGACATTCTTGAGCGATCAGGCATTTTCAAAAGGCAATGGCCTAAGAGTTAAAACTTAAATCGAATTTTAGTCCCTCGCGCACCCTATTGTACATTTTTGAGCTACCGAAGCCAAAGGGTTAAATTGTCAGAAAACCACTGAGAACCAAGCATACAAACGCATGTGTGCATTGTCCTAACTTTATTTTCTTAAAGGTTGTTATTATAATTCCTTATTTCTTGCGGCAGAATTTGTCGGGAAAAATTCCACTCGAACAATTTGAGATAATATTTTTCCGGCAAAACCTCCATCTTTATAATTATAGTCTATAAAGCTATAGACACGGTTATCTTTTTGATTGGAATCTTTGAGTCCTCCCGCATTAAGCATGCTAGGCGAAAAAAGTAATTAATTGCTAGTTAAAAATTTACGACGTCCGTAATTCTAGCTTGATGACTGGCCAAATTTTCAAATTTTTGTCTAAAATTCTTATTCTTTGAATAAATTAGTTACTTTTTTAATTGATTAGTAAGCCTAATAGCTACATTGGGAAAAGACAAAAATTCACCTTAAATTTAATTGATAAGTTTTTATTGGTACTATGGGTCGATTAACTTGGTCGAGTTAATTTTCGAAAATAAAAAAAATCAATGTTTATTTCGATATGACGCTCAAGGGTGAAAATTTTATTCATCCCATACAATCTTTAACTGAAAGCGCCGGTTTTTACCGACTAGCGGAAGTGGGTTAAAATTAAAAGTTCTCATTTTGAATTACTTAAGATGAACGTTAATAAAATTTGTTTGCTCTTCCTGTAGTATTCAACCTATAATCCCAATAAATACAAAACGAAATTTTTATCGTTAATTTAATTTATTTTTGCAGTGACTTCCGATCTACAAGGTATAATTATTTTTATTTTCAATAAATTCTATGGTTATAAAAATTCAAAAAAAATTTCTCGTTAAAAATTTGGATTAAAAACCATTGACCGACAAATGCTGATTTTTTGAATGATGCTCTCTGTAGATTTTGCAACCAACCGAAAATCTATATTTCAGAATATGGAAATTGTATTTGCCGAAAATTTAGCGAGTAAAACAGGAAAAATATGGAAGAAGGGGATCTCTTGCCCAGCGTTGCGCGATTGACCCTTATTTTCAAAGCCGTTATTGTCAAGGCCGTTACTTCCGGCGGTTATCTGGGTTTGACGCGAGCGTGCAACGGGAGGCCTAGGAATCTCCTTATTTCATATATTTTCGTAGATTTATAATTGTCGGATGAGGGTTTTTAATCTATATACTTTTCTCGCGAAAACTCTTTATTTTTATGATCCATGATCGGACTATGGACAGCCTATGGACTTCAGACCATCTGACTTTTCTGCCATTGAATTGAAAGGTGTTTGTGGTCAAATAATCTGATCGTAGAATTCCGAAACATTTCCTTGAAACTTAATTAAATTTCAATGAAAAAATTTGATTTTTAACGATTTCTTGATTTGACCTCAGACACTCCCATGACGAAAACCACCAAAAATTACGACTGATTTTGACACAATTTTTACTTTTGGATTTAGTGCTGAAGGTAGTATCAAACTTTGAAAAGACCATGATAACCTCTTGAAAAGACCCTTACAAATGTTTTCATATTTCTAACTATTATTTTACTTAACAGATTTGGACCTTGACAAAGTATACTACGCAAACCAGTTATAGTGATTAAGGTGGTTTTTACGCGAGAATTCTCACCACTTGAGGCACTATAGCTATTTTTAGTGGCGTTAGTACTACTCTCCTGCTGCTTCGATAACGACCGATTATTGGCTGAAATTTCCTCTGGCCGAATTTTTTTCTAATAGTATATATTTTTTAAATTTACGAATCTTCTAATTCTTGATTAGAAGACTGACAGATAGGGTTCAAAAAAATTGACCTCATAACTTTAATTTGACAGTCTAACATAATTTTATATCTTTTTTTCGAAATTTGAGATATTTTGTAGTCTTGGTTCAGGAAATTTTCTACTTTTGTTCTGAAAATTGTAATAGATTATAAATTTTTTACGAAATCTTTAAATATTTGTTATATTTTTGTTCTGAAAATTGAAAATATTTTTATATTTATGATTCAAAAATTTTAAATATTTTTTATATGGGTATTTTGTTCTTTAGTTTTTGCACACTATAATTTCAACAGAGTATAAAGTTTTAATAGAATTATTGACTGTTTTTATTAAAAATATTTTTGTTCTATATTTTTGTTCTGTTATTCATCGTAAACTACAATTTTAGAAATTATTAAGTTTTAATTAAATTATTGACTGTTTTGATTGAAAATATTTTTTTCCAGTTGTCATTCTAATACTTTTGATTACTTGTTTTTTTGTGAAATTCAACTTTTGACCGCAATTACAAATTAATTAAATTTGGCATTCTTCTTTTCGATTAACTTACTGATTTTTCACTTTTTTAATAATCGTGAAATCACTTTGAATTTTAATATTTTTCAAAAGGTTTAACCTTGTTTCTCAACCCATTTTTACACAGTTACGGGATAAGTTATTATTGTTGTTTGTCGAATTTTAAACCCATCACGATGGCGTATTCGAACATCCGCTAACGTGAGGGTTGAGTGTATGTGTGATCTAAACTACTTTTGTGGTTTTTGACTCAGTTAAGGGTCCTAATTTATGCTAAAAATTGTATTTTATTGTACATTTGTCTTGACTATCTGAACTCACCTCTTGAAGGGGTTGTATTCTAATAGGAAATGGTAGACTATTGCTAATGTGAATCTGGCACTTCTTTCATTTCTGAATTACCTTTGAAGTTGCTATTTGTCAAAAAACAAAAGAAGAGGTTCAAAAGTTATAAATTATTTTAAAAAGATATATCTGAGACAAGGATCTCTAGGCCCGGCGTTGCACATTCGCGTTTTACCCTTATTTTTGAAGTCCTTATTGGTCAACGCCGTTATTTCTGGTGCTCTCATTGGTCGAACGCGCAACGCTAGCCTAGAGATTTACTTCTTCCATAATGTGCAGAATTTCTGTCATTTCTCATGAGTAAATTTGTCTATCGTTGTTTCAATTTAAATATTTCAAAATTCTGACTGATTTAAGACGAAATATGAAAATATCAGCTGATACAATTATAGTGCAAAGCTTTTTAAGCAACATCTTATAATTTGATAAAAACCGGATTAAAAATAAAGTAGTTATTTAACAATGCAGAAAATGCAAAAAATCGTGAGAATGCTCACTGTTGATACAATTATATTGAAAAATGAGCACTTGTGAGACAAATTCGAAAAAGATGACGCATTTATGAATTAACCTATACACGCAAATAAGATAACATTGGTAGAAAAAATATCGGCACTACCTGTAAAATATTTTTATTTTTATTTGGAAATTTATAAATTTTTTTGATTGCAAACTCATTGAACCTCCTGTTGTCTAACCAAATTAAGCTGCATATATCAAGCTTGGTTTCACAAAATGAATTCCCTTCGTGTATTTTATAGTACTTCGGGCCTCAGATAATCATGATTCAAAACGTATCTATCTGACCTTAAATTTCAACCTTGTTAATTGTTCACAAAAACAATTTACGAGCCACGATTTAAATTTTCGAATTTAATTACTTCTCGCCAAAAATCACTCATTTTGTGAAACCTTTCGAGCCACCGATTATGACCCTATTTATGCCGCTCGTCGATTCAAATAAATAATTCCGACGTTAGATTTTAACAAACGAAACCAAACAAAATGGTAATGCTTGGGAAGACCTGGATTTTGCTTGCCACTCTTTTTGCTCCCTCAACTTATGCAGGTAAGATACAAATTTGTTTTGGCAATACCATTTATTAATGCTGAGTTTATTTATGCTGACTGTATAAAATATCAAAACATTTATTTATCGTAAGAAAAGACCTCGCTTTCAAACCCCTGATTAGTATACTACCCTAACCAGAGATTCCTCATCTTGTGTAGGTTATCCTCAACGTGGCGCTATTATCGACGATATAAGGTGCTCTCTGTGTTGACGGCAAAAAACTTAACAAAACGTGAAGTCCCCCTGATTTTTTTTTTCGATAATTTCAAAACTTTATTTTCAAAAGTTTTGCACAAAAAATATGTGAACTCTAATTTTTATATTACAAAGGTTAACAAGACTTGTCCAAATTGTACTGTTTTTGCTACAATCAGAATTTTTATAAGTAACCTTATTGAGTTTTGTAACCTACATAGGATTTTTTAGGAAAAATATTTAGATCATTATTTAAACCAACAAGACTTTCGTCCGTGGTTGTCCATAATAATTAGTATAGTACAATAGTAATATAGGATTCATCATCTTGCGTAGGTAAGCCTTAACATGGCGCTATTATGATAAATGCTTTTAAATGCTCTCTGTAAAGGTTTGAAGAAATGCTCGCTGAGCGCGGTATCCCAGATTAGTATAGTACTATACGGTATAGTCTATACCCTTCAAGCGTTTTTCCAATCTAAAAAGAGAGCATCTAATCGCATCTATCACGAAAAACTAACCTGCACCAGACAATTAATCTTTGATAAGTGATACTATCAAGTCCGAGGGCACCTATATTTGATGCATCTAAAAGGTGAGCGGGTAGAATTGCGTGAAAGGGAAAGCCAATAAGAGACGCGCAAATTCTCGAGTTTTTTTTGTTCAGTCTTAATCCAATTAAATTGCTTCTGGAAGCACGTGAGTAATGATGGGGAGAAATAATCCATGCTCGAAGTGGGAACTATGTAGTGAATTGTAGTATTATAAATAATTTTGATATTTCTGTCCCTAAAATTTCAAAAACTTTGTTTAATTTTGTATTTATTTTGATTCCCAGTTTTTTTTTGATTTTTTTTGAATACAAATATTTTGATTTGCAGTTTTTAATAAAAAATTTTGATCGTATTTTTTAATTCATGTTTTTTGGTTTGCATTATATTTTGAACGCCAGTTTTGGACTTAAAATTTTTGTCCCCCTCGACTTATGCAGGTTAGACAGAAAATTTATTTTTTCAAAAATCATTCAAAGCCGCAATTTACATAATGATTTTATTTGTTCACCGTATTTGGCAAAATTCAGAGGCTTCGACCTTCTTAAGAGCCGACCCTATTTAGAGCTTAGCTAGGCTTTCAAGTGAAACGGAATTAGTAAACATGGAATTTCAAACGTGGAGAAAATATTTTTATTCACCGTTTGTGTGATAGTTAAAGTGAGAAGATAGAATTTTAGTTTTTTTAAACACACTAGATAAAATACAGTAGCACCATTTCCGACGTTTTTGTTTAATTTCTTAAAAAAATCATATTCTTCTACAGTGCATTTGAGATGTAATGGCTCTTAAAAAGATGTGTGCGTGTAAAACAAAAATTTTATTACGTAGGCAGTAGTTTCACCTAAAAAATGCGCGTTTGATTATCTTCTACCTCATCGATGAGGTATACAATCATGAGCTTTTTGACTTAATTAAATTTTAGAAATTTTCTTTGATTTGTCGCACCATAATCTACCATTATAAGTAAAAGTTTCCCTAGTTGGTGCGTTTTTCATTAATTTAATTTTATTATATCATGAACATAATGAAAATTACCACGTTTTTGTTTGGCGGACGCTTATTGGTGGAAAGTAGTTCGATGTTGTTTTATGATGACTGATAGTACAAAAATGTTACCATTAACAACTAAACATCAGCTGCATGGTAATGAGAAGTCATAAAACATCGACAATAATGGCCAAGATTTGGAAAAAATTGACAGAATTTATCTGCGTTTTCTGTTTGGCTGATAGATATTAAAAAATGTTTTTTTTAATTGTAGGCGGTTAATTTTCTTAACTGCACCGACCTTATTACGCTACGAGTGTTATACTAAACATCTTAGGGAATGGCCAGCCCATGAAAAAACAAATCTAACCTAAAACACATGAAATTTGAAATTCAAAATTGAAGATCCCCTCCAGGGGTCTGTAAAAGGAATGGCTTTTGCGTGGTTTTCCATCCCCTTTTTGCGTAGGTTTAAGCAAAGATAGGCAAAAATGGGGATTGGGATAGAAAATCCGGTCGGTGATGATCCATTTTACAACCCTGATCCCCCTCCCAAGGAACATTATAAATTTTGCGTACCGATATATATTGAAATTTTGACTCAAAACAATCGTGCTACAATATTTAATTTATTGTCAATAAATTAACCTGTAAAATTTTTGTTTACATGATTTACTTTCCCCCCCAATTCTGGTAATGCTGCTACCAAATAACACATTTTTCTCGTTATTTTTTGGTAAATAAGCGTTATTTTGAATATGATGAAAACCATGTCGAACAGATTCATTTCGCTATTCTTCTGTTCTAAAACCTAGGCCTTAGCACCTGTTTATAAACACTTTGAAACTATTTTATATCATTATAAAAACTACATCGTACGTTACTTAAAAAATAGTTGATATTTTATTTTTTAAAATAACGTAAGTACCAATATTTCACAATTTGAAATGTTAAAAATCATTTGATTAAGAAATCAAAGATATTTTTAGACATTCTTCTAAACTACACATCAACCACACTAATGAACTACACTTAGTATACCGTTTGATTAATACGTAAACGTACATCACAAACGTATATCACAAAATATTTTTACCAAAGACTCTATTTTGGCCATATGTAAAATTATACTTGCCCGTCTCGTAGAACTTTGGGGTCAGAGACACGTCTAGGACCTATTTTGATTGGTCAATAAACAAGAGTCAATGTGTATTGTCCAATGAAATCACGCGATTCTTTAGGTCTCTGTTGTCAAAGTTCTACCAGACGGGCAAGTATAATTTTAGATATAACGTTAGAATTTTTTATGCCAAAAATAATTTGCACTCACTAATTTGGCTTCCAAACTGAGATGAAAATTGAATCATGAAAATCAATTAAATTATAAATAAAATCACGACATACGATAGTTATAAATTTTTTACAATCTAATTTTGTATAATCGAAGTAAAATTTGAAAAAATAAGACAGTCGAATAAATTGTGACCGCATGATGGGAGAAATTCAAGTTTTAAACCAGCTTTTTGGTCTAGCACCTCAAAACTTGATCAATTCACAGCCTTTTGTAGCCCAGCGTATTACAGGAATCAGTGTACAAATACAATTAACTCGTAGACTTGACTTAACTAATAATGTTCTAGACTTCAAGTTGAATAATAAAGAAAAATGGAAAATGGTCACTACTTGCCGGAAATAGAGTCTACGAGTTAAAATAGAAAAAACTAATTCTCCCTAAAAAACTGATGGAAAAATACCTTTTAAAACGTGTATTTTTTTATTAACAGAAATAAGGCTTCTTATTATTTGTTATGAGATTAACACATTACTTTCATACTAACGCATTGCGAATTTTTGATCAAGAGAGATCAACACAAAATGTCAAAAACTCCAGTTTAAAGTTTGTGCGCATTTTATTCGCTGAATCTTTACTAACTTATATGAATCTGACAGTTTTTTAAATTTTACGAAAATTAGGTTTCCAAAATCGTTCTGTAAAATGTTTACGAGTTTGTTACCACTTCAAAAATAACCTTTATAAAGAGTTATAAAACGAATTCACGGAACAATATTTTGCCGCTTTTTACCTTTGATAGTACAAATATTGTAGTAAAAATACCCAGCAATAACAACAATCGGCTTATAGAACCCCCTTGAAAGCCGTCAAAAAGGCTCAATTTTTCCTAAATTGTAGTCTAATGCCTTCAAATTTCATCACTTTTACTAGTTATTTTGTTTATTGACGGTAAAAATTTGTTTCGCTTTTTTTGGGAGAAAATTAAATATGATGAGACATCGACTAAACAGGAGATATGACGTTAGTTAGGCTCGAATTAGGATATAAATAAGCAAATTTTTAATGATTCACCTTATCCCGTATTCCACTGATGCTGCAACCAAATAACATCTTTTCATGTTATTTCGGTAAATAAACTTTATTTTGAATATTATGAAAAAGTTGTTACAATAAACATGTATAAAATAAACATTCTCTAAGAGAAATTAGTCTTAGATGTGACCTTAAAATCAAATTAAAAACATTTATGACAAAAAATGACGTCTCTGAAATTATTATGGATACCCATTGTAATCCATGATTTTTATTTGTACGAAATAGCTTGGAACTGTTTTGGGGATGACAAATAAATTTTTTCGTGACTAAATCCAGAAATCTACAGCAATTGGTTTAAAATTACAGAATAATAAAATATACTTTTCAAGTTCTGTGATTTTGTAAAAAATATACACTGACCTTTTGTAACTCAGAGAATACCGCAGTCTGAACTAATTCGAAGGCTCAATTGGGAACTCGTTGTACTTTTGCACCAATCTCAGTTATTAACGATTTTTTATTTAAAATATCATCAAATTAACTCTCGATGTGAAAAATCAAACACTTATCAAACTCATGGATGAAATGTTTTTTATCATAATTTTAAAATAATGATTTTTTTTTCTATAGTACTTCATAATTCATGTCTCTTTTAGACTCTAGTTGGACTTTCTTAATTTGGTCTAGTACATTAGTGGTACTTTAATAGTATAATGTACTAGACCAAACTATCATAGTCCAACTAGATTCTCAAAGAGATATACAATGTGATAAAGTCTTCCACATTTGTACAACAAGTTTCCAATTAAGCCTCCGAAAGCTAATTATACAGCTGAATCTTTTTTTGATTGCTTAAGGGGATTGTGGGTGCAGTAGTTATTTTCAACCACGGTCTCAAATTCGGTATTGTTTTTATTTTATCCGACCATCCAGCACATGAGAAATTGATTGCAAGCAAAAAAAGTTTTTTACTATCGAATAACTAGTTCTAGAACATCAGATTTGCTTGCAAAAATAATTTATTTATTTACAATTCCAGACATTGAATAGTCTCAAATTACAAAAAAATAATAATCACAGCAAAAAATTACACTAAATGAGAGTATTTCAATATTATAATTGTTACAATTTTTGCCCCTTTTTCAGGATTCAAATTTTTAGCCTAATCAATGTAATAATTTACTGCGCGGAATGTGCATAAAATAGTGATTGCAAGAAATCTGAAAGAATTTTTAAAATTTTTTCAGTTTATAATTTTACTAAGATAATTGAGAATGATTTACAAAAGAGAAAAGAAATCGCATGTAACCGTTTCGTGGGTTTATACTTTTTTTTGTAAAATAATGTACATTTTTGCCATACTTTAAGGGGGTGCTTTTAGTGACCAAAATTTCGTTCGCCAGCTGCTTTGCCCAATTCAACACTGCTCATTCTTTTTCTTACAGTCCATTTTATATAGGGGAATCTATTTTCATTAACACTTAGTCAATTTGGTGACTTAAAGGTCACTTCATTTAAACTATGGCTCATCAGTCTATAGCAAAAATTTTTCAAAATAAAATTCCACGGCAAATTAAAATGACTTAAAAAAAAATTTTATCAGTCAATATTTGAAGAGAATTTTTTCTGACAAATAAATATCGGCTTATTAATTTCGATAGTGGATTAACGTATTACTTCGATGGAGAGAAATACCAGCAATTAGGGTTTTATGATTTAAGTTTGATGTGATAATATTTTCTAAAAATGCATCAATCTTTTGACTTCTCCGTACATCATATCCTTTCCCTTGTTAGATTGTGCCCACTTAAACAAACACTTTAAATAGGCTTAGATTTCTCCAGGGTAGATATCATCAATAACCGTTCACTCAATTCTCCACAAAAGTATTTGAGTTTTAAACACGGGATTATCTTTTCCCCCAGCCATTCTTACAGTATTTTCCTGACAGCCGTGTTGAAAACTCATAAATCTTTTTTTTCATCTTCTTTTGAAATTTTATGGAAATATTATGAAAAATTCTTCCGCAAATCATGTCCAAAATTTTAATTTTATAGCTTTTTCGAATTCTCAATAAAATAAATCAGGTCAGAATCACTTATTATTTTATTTTTTTGTATCTATTAAATATCCGTATTTCAACTAATGAGTTGGTCGCGCGATTTTCATTTCTAAACTATGAAATTTTTAACACTCGGCTGTACACTCGATAAGTGCCATTTGGCACTAAATTTTTAAAAATTTAATGCTAGTAAAAAATTCCAAATATAATTGTGGGTGTAATAGGCGCCATTTTTTTAGATTGTAAGAAAATTTTTATAATATCAAAACGCAATTGAAGGTCAATTTTTATCTCAAAAAAAGTTTTTTTCTATACTTTTTGCCATTTTTGACTATTTTTCATGGAAAAAAACTTTCATATCCAGGAAATTTTTTAATACGCAACATAGAAACCGGACTTTTTAGCGCATTACACCCGACAATGTCTGAGATTTATTAATATCGTCTTCAAAAAAAATTCTATGGTCGGATTAAGTTGGAAATGGAGTTCCAATGAAAAGTGGTTTTTAATATTTTAACAGATAGTTTGTTACGTTAAGAAATTAAAATTATAAACGTTTGCAAGAATTGACACTTTTATTGAAGATAAAAAATAAAAACATTAATTTTCACATTTTTTTCTTTCATATATTGCTCTGAAAAAATGTACCAATATTCCGGATCGATGCCACCCCCTTAAGTGAATTGCAATGCTGATATTATCAATTTCTCATATGTTCAAAAATTCTAATTTTTTGCCATCTAAAAAGTTTTTGCAAAAAATTAAATGCTGCCGGTTCCTTCCAATATTTAATTTTTGAAATAGATATATAAAATTATGAGTTTTTAATGACTCTCTTTAAAAATAGTCAAAAATTGTATCTCNCAACCAATCAAAACGGCGGAAATCAAGTGTAACCAGTTTGGAAAAAAGAAGGTAAAAACCTTACACCCTGTATATTGCTCTGAAAAAATGTACCAATCTTCCGGATCGATGCCATCCCCTTAAGTAAATTGCAATGCTGATATTATCAATTTCTCATATGTTCAAAAATTAAAATTTTTTGCCATCTAAAAAGTTTTTGCAAAAAATTAAATGCTGCCGGTTCCTTCCAATATTTAATTTTTGAAATAGATATATAAAATTATGAGTTTTTAATGACTCTCTTTAAAAATAGTCAAAAATTGTATCATTCGTCTTTGTCCAGGTGAACTTGATAAATAATGTTTCCTCGTGGAAACTTTTGTAAGCGTTATAATTTTTTTTCGAGTAATTAACAGAAGAAAATTCAAGCCACAATATATTTTTCTGAAAATTGATTTTTGTAGACTTTCACTATTTTCAAAATGCGTAAAAATTTAAATTAAATTTTAAAATGTATAGGTAATATGCAACACGCAGGTTTTTTGGCCAAAAGTTTTGTCTATTGCAATAATGACTTTCAAATAAACTCAGGTGTTTCCTATTGTCCTCACTGTTGTCGATTGTGTCCGTTGCTTATAGTGGTCACAGTGATAGTGGTTGACTGAAAATTTCAGTCTGCAATTTATTTAAAGAAATAAAGCAAACACTGTTATCGCTTTAAATGCAATACAGTAGTTGTTGGCAATAGGCAACACACAAGCTTATGACGAAAAGTGTTGCTCATTGCCCTTACTGTTGCCAATTCCCTCACTGTTGCCCATTGGCATCATTTTAGCTCAATTTTAGCATCAATTTGTCTCAAAACTGTTGCTCATTGCCGTCACTGTTGCTCATTGCCAGTGTGGCTCATTTTCAACACTAACTCTTCATGATCTAATCAGGGAACATATACGGTTGCAGTGGATGAATTGATCCAAAAAAATATCATCTTTATTTAATTTAGAATTTATTTATTTAAAAAAATATTAACAATTATTTAATTCAGATTGCCCTCCAGATGCCGAAATGGATCTCGTATTCTTGGTTGATACCAGTTCGAGTATTAGAAAAGTAAGTTATCTTTTCATTCGATATCAATAAATAAATAAATAAATAACCACAATTTGATTTGACTTCAAAGGACATTCATAAGTAAGGAAACCCACTTGGACACTAGGAAAATAGCATGAATTTGGTAATTAGATATATAAACTTTTCATTGCGTAAATCAAAAAAATTTGAAGTTTCCAAACAGAAGTAACAAGTCAAACTTTGAGAATTGTTTTTGTGTGTAATACATGATATTTCTTTTTGTCAACTTCATAAAAACACAATCCAAACTAGTGTCTTTTATGTTTCCATGTTGAGTCAAATTAGAATATGTTTACAGTTCTCGATGGTCTTAGTGAAGATTATAATTCATGCTATTCTTTTGATTCATCTTCTTTATCAATTTATGTATCATGTCTCAAGATTAAGTCTTAATCAAAGCTGCAGAGTTCAAATATCAAAAAAACACAATTCGAGAAAATTGACGAAAATAATAAAATGTCCTAAAACATGGGCACATTAAGTGCTTACTTTTTCAAAACATTTTAAGTAGTAAAATAAACAATCAAACATTTTTATCTTTGACTTAACAAATTAAACGTTCAAAAACAAAATTTCACACTAGGATACTAAGCTTATTTGACTTAGTTCCACATTAACAAAACCAACAATAAGAGATATGAAAGAAGGTTCAAATATGATTATTGCGATAAATTGTCGCCCCTATATTTTTTATTGATATTTCAAAACACGATATCTTATTTATTATGCCATCACTGAACAATTTGCGAAAGTAAAAAGAAATTAAAATTCTCGT
The DNA here is from genome assembly GCA_004367855.1 of Oikopleura vanhoeffeni. NCBI lineage: Eukaryota > Metazoa > Chordata > Appendicularia > Copelata > Oikopleuridae > Oikopleura > Oikopleura vanhoeffeni. The sequence goes on from SCLH01001696.1 coordinate 74,981, forward strand.
CCAGGAACGCTGTGACGTTAGTTTTTGTTCAGTTATTAAGTGATTTTTTAAAACGATAAAACCTTTTTACAATTATTGCCAAAAATTTGCACGTTAAAATCTTATTTTTATTTTTTTTTTGGGTTTTTTTTTTTTGTTTTTTTTTTTTTTTTCGGGGCTTTCAATCAATTCTGTATAATCTGTTACTAAACTTGATTTAAAATTTGGTTTCTTAACCGTAACCCTTCAAAGCACAGAAAAATCCTCGTAGGCATGTCTCGATTCATTTTTTGGAACTGATTCAAGTTGGCTTTAAGCTTTTCAAAGGCTCTGTGCTTCAAAGGTTTTGGAAACAATTGCTTCTACTAGTAAGCGCTTCCCAGGATAAAAGTTTAATATTGATTAAAACGGACTTTTGGTCACGCGGGCTTTTCATCAATGACGTCATTGATGCTAGCGTGCTCACCAACTACACTACGTTTTCCCGACATTCGAGTCGGATTATTCTTCATATATGGCGTGGAATAAGTCGCACACTAATCGCTCGACCTATCGCTCTTTACATAAACCAAATGTAACCGCTGAGAGGTAAACTATATTAATTATGGTACGAGGTTGAGGAAAGCTTCGTTGGTGCCAAACAACATTTGCTGGATTATTACATTTACTTTTTGTAAACAGTCAATAATCTTGCTTTTTTTTAGCATGTGTTTGACAAAAAAAATATAAACCCTGATATCGGATGATAAAACAATAACGATTGTTTTTTTCAATTTTCCAAAATATTTTAAATATTACTTTTGTTAGGCTTGCGATTAGGTCGAGCACTTATTCACGCCGAGTCGGGTGTTTAGTGTACCATGTTGGGTACGCTAAAGCACGCCGATGCTTTGTGCTACCCAAATTTGGTCTGAATAAAAAAACATCTAGGTTCAATTTGGCGTACGAAAAGCACGGTGCGTGCTCAGCGTTACCCAAATTGGCTGAATAAAATATGATGTGAAAAACGCAACGTCATGATTTATGCGTAAGCAGGGGTGGAGGAATCTCCACCGAATTCCCTGGAACACAGTATAAACATAATTATGCCGCATTAAGTAGGGTCGAGTACTGGGGGACTATTCTGCAAAACTAAACCCTCAGTACGGATTCTGTTGAGTTATTATAACGCGATCGGTTATAATAACAAGAAAAAATCGATAATAAATCAACCTTTATAGCGCGTTTTAAAGCCCAAAAAGTTGTTTTTCTATACTCAAATTCGTGATCACTTGGAGCTCCAAATTTGTATTTTATTGGTCGTATCTTCTGTTTTTGAGAAAGGTTAACCCCTCCACACTAAAAAGAATCCGCTACTGAGGCTTAAAAGTAAACAACCACCCTATTGACGCATGAATCATTGACGTTGCGGTTTTATTCACACATATTTGTTCATTCAGACCCGATCGGAACGCTAACACGCACCGTGTTCCTGTACCAAATTGACCTAAAATAAAAAAATTTATACAGACCACATACAACCTAAGCAAAGTTAAAGAGAGGACAAAAAGGTCGATTGGCCAATTTGGGTACGGAAAGCAGAGAATGCCTTCGCGCGATAAAAAGTGTAAGTTGCATGATGAGAGACCCGTTTAGAGCCCCGGCGTGTCTATTCCTCTTTCAGTTATCACGGACCTTTCTTTCCATTTAAGAATAGCTTATTAATATATCCCCTTATTCACACGTTTTGGTAATTATCCGGCCCTACTACTTTAAAAACACACTTACATTTTCCTAATCACGGCCGGGATATTAACAAAAGCTGTTGGAACATTGGATTATATAATATATTGACTTATTATACCTTGCTTAAGATGCGTAGCCACTACTCTTTTTTAACGTTGTTATTTTAAACGTTTGGCCGACGCATTTCTAACCAAAGTGTAATAAGGATATAAGTTATATTTCATGGATTGAACCATTTTGTGAGTAAGATATGAATTCTAATAATCTCGGTACCCACCACTTAAAATCCATTGGTTTTCATAAGGCTATTTCCATTGCGGTTTGTATTGTGCCATCACTTTATCAGCTGGAGAATGTTAAATGTTGAAAGTGACGCAAGTCACAGTAAGGCCCAAAAAACGCTCGGTTTTTTCGAGGTTTTTTCGAAGATTTTAAGAAGTTTGAATCGAGAAATTCTATTCTCCCAACGGAAGGAACTTGAGATAGCAAAACTGAAAGTTTTTCACTTTGTTCTGCGGCAATAAACATGTTGGGAAAATCGGATTAATATTTTGTGATCATATTTCATCTCAATTAGAGTGCGCAAGCGTCAAAAACTATTTTTCTTAGAAAATTAAAACATTCCAGTTCCATTTTTTGCCCATTTGGTGACTTAAAAATTATTTATCTGAAATCTGATGTTCTATGAGTTTACACTTTATTTTTGAAAATAAAACGACAAGTTGTCAAGACATATTTTTCTACTTTCATAGAATGTTTGTTTTAATTTGGTAAAAAATATGATTAATTATATAAAACGATGAATTACAATTAGAATTTTGGGAATATTTGATTTGAGGAAACTATCTGTATCTTTCATATTCACTTTTTGTTTGGTTGAATTTTCAATCGGGAGTTAATTTCAAGAAGTGATTTTTATGTAAAACTAGTAAGATTTAAATAATTGGAGTTCCCAAATAATTAATTTTTGATATAATCGAATCAAATTAGAACTTAATCTCATAAAACTTCAAATGATCAAGAATTGATCTGTTGAAAAATGTTTCGTTATACGCGCCAGAGCAAGGGTCCTCGAATGGATATTCATGCATAAAAAATGATGGAATAATCGAATCGCCATAAACTTCTCTAAGGATTCATTTTGAAATATCAACAATGTAATCTAAAAATGTTACCTTAATTTTTCCGGATATTGGCTTCAAATTTTATTGGCGAGTTGATTGAAAGGGCGATTTTTCCAACTTCAGTCTTGATTTCGGAAAAAATAATGTTTGACCAAATCTGGAATAAAATTAGATTTCAAATTTCTGCCAGTTTTAGGAAAGTCGTGAGAGTTACATTTGCGAAAAATAGCATTCTAGACCATATCTGGAGCAAAAAATTGTTTTTTGGAGTGAAAAATTTCACTGTGAATTTCAAATATTTATTTCGATATTAATATGGATAAATGAAATGTTTGAAATTTTTTTTAATTTGTGAAATCATGCCAAAATTGGTATATTTACCATATTCGCCTAATATTGTAATAATCATCAAATAATTTCATTATATAGAGAAAACTGAACATTTTTTTTGGAAACCGTTGATTTTTTGATGAATATTTTAAACTATTGAAATTTATTTTTGATTCAAACAGATATACTCAATCAAACACAAGTTTTACAGTGAAACAGAGCACTGCGCATTTTAGTTAACATACATCTTCCTGAGTGCTCTCGTGCCTTGCGGATTTTTTCTATGCTCGGAGGTTGTCGGGAATGTTTTTGAACAAAAAAGTACTTTTAACAAGCCCTGCTGGGAACATTATAAGAAACAAACTTCTCTCAACAAAAAAAAAACAAATATATTTTTTAACAAAATGGTATTAACAAATTACAAATATATATTTTTACAATATTAAAACTTAGTCCTTTTATGTTTAAACAGCCGGTATAGGAACAAAAAATTGAAATTTTCGTAATTTTCGAAGATATGCTCCGGAGTTACATAGTCGAATTAGAAAAATTGTGTTAAGATTATTTATATATGCAATAAAATATAGTAGTTGTTGCAAAGATAAGTGAGCAGAAACTTGTTGTCCCTCAAAAGTTTTAAAACCAGATTTTGGTAGTTTGTTCCACTTAGGTCGGTCGATTTTGATATGAAGGAAATCTTTCTGCGGCCGACCACGTTAACATTATTTTTGCCTAAAAATATATATTCTTTGGTGGTGCTTAACCTCCACCTGCACGAGCGTGTTCAGAATCACAGAGACAAAAATATGGGTAGAGAAGTGTCATTTTGCCCGCGGATATCGGAACGACCCCGATAGTTCCCTTATTGTTAATTTCAAGAATTTTGCCGGTGAGTTCTAGAAATCCCTCCATCAGACCGGAAATGCATTATTTGCGATGCAATTTTTGTGTTTTTAATGGGCAGTTAGAAACAGTACTGGAACAAGTAATTAATCTACAATATATACTTTACTAGAGTACTTTTGGGAGGGGGAACTTTGGCATTATTAATTTTGACACTCGGCTCGATCTGGTGTGAAAAAAAGCTATTCCGTTATATTTGAGAACTCGGGATATTTTGAATCACGTGACGACAAATTTTTTTATTTTCGTAAGTTTTTTTCCAGTTTCCCATATATTATTAACCTTCAAGAATTTCGGAAGACCACCCTTTTTTTCTATTTGTCGATATTAATTGATGGCCAATCTACATATGTGTGTGTTCTTGAAACACTCTCGTGCAGTGGGGGTAGACATCTCGTGCAGGTGGGGCTTTAAGCAAAGTTTGTGTTTAATTTGAAAAATTAACAACAAAAAAAATTTCATTGCCCTGGCCAATGCCGTTTATATTAGTCAAGTTTGGTTTCACCCTAGTCTTTTGGATAAAATAGTCACGTATTGCATTGTTTTTGAAAGATAATGGTTCAAAAGCTTTGGCCGTCATAATCTTGGTAGGTTTTGTAATAATCTGGCGAAGGAAAGATCATCAACATGTTTTTAGCTTTGATTTAGCGCCCAAACAGCTTTGCAATATTAACCACTATAAAAAAAAAGTCATGTTCAAAAAATAACATTTCAAAATTATCACTCACTTCATTGGTCTCATTTCATCGTTCGGATTGCCTAATAAAAGCAGGCACATTCTTCAAAATTGTCAAAACTTTCGCAAGGACTGAAGTGAGGTGAAATAAAAAATTATATCAATTAATAACTGTTATATTTCAAATGTCTCAATGATCACAACATTATTTGTTTTTTCAAATAAGGGCAAATTTTGACTTTTTATGACAAGTTCGATTTCACATTAAAAAAATATTTTATAAAATAGGAAGCAACAAGATTAATCAGGTTGTTTAATCAGTTTGTTAACCAGTACTTCCGGGTCCGAAAGCTTTAAAATAATCGCAAAAAATAGCTCAAAAGTACTGTCTAGAAAAAAGCAGTTCTTATTTGTTTTATTTCGATGCCGAGACAACAATTTCTGAAGGCATTCCGTAAGTCCAAGAAACTTCTTTATTAACTGAAAAATTCAGATTTCGCCATAAACACCCCGGTTACTACCACTATGGAGTATCGCAGATTTGCTAAGGTTTGTACGTGAGCTTCAAATTTTTACTGCGAAATTGGCTAATAATCATTGACTGTACTTCACTGTTCTTACTGCCAAAAAGTCATCTTGTAAATGAAATTAAAGTTTAATTATTAACACAAAAAAAAAAATCAATTGCTCTTATCAACAATGATATGGATTACCGGACCTCTGAGTACAAAATCTAAATATGGAATGCATACAAACAACGCAAAGATATTGCACCTAATCGAAACCTTTGATTGCGGATAGGGCCGATTTCATTAGTCAAGTGAGAAAGCGATCAACCAATCAAATGCCTCAGATTTTCGCATGGTGCAAATATTTAGGATGTTGTACTCTGAGGTCCCGGTAATCGATATCATGATACAAAAAATTATGTAATGAAATTTTTTCGACAGGTATCATCTTAAAAAACATTATTAGTTCAATTAAGCATTTGAATAAAATTTGACACTTCAATCTGCAAACGCAATGGATCAGATCCAAATTATAGAAACGGTATCCATTCTGCTTTTGAGCAGATCGTCAATTCTGTTCTCGATAATCTGGACAGCCTCCTTGGTTGTAGTTGTCCAGAAAATGATCTGATAATCTTCATGGGGTATGTCTGTTGTATAAGCTAATGATCGGGTAATCAATCTGAAGGTTCAATGTATCTTATGCCTCATACAGTATTTATAGGATTCAATTTATTTCAGGAATTCGGCAAAGGCAGCGAACTTTACGTGCTGGTTTGGGATAACAAAATAAAAAGGTTGGTGACCTTCCCTTTGGAAAGCAAGCCGACAAGCCAAGCACACTTGCAAGGTCGTTATTTATCCCCTTGATTGAGATATGTGTCAGTCAGAAAATTGAATGAAGTGTTTTATGTTGGTCTCTATTTCAAAAGAAGCAATCCAACTTTTATTTTGGTCGAAGAAGATATGCTCTTATTCATTTTGGAAGTAAATTCAAAACATAGCTTTAAAAAGCCAATATAAGATTTTGACCCTTCACAGTTCTTTTGAAGTTATTTCAAGCAGGTTTCAAAGAGGTGGTCGTCGCTTTTTGAAGGATTTTGTAATGCGAATTGTCTCAAAAGTTCAAATCGTTGGACCAATATCACCTCTTTTGTTATATTAAACGAAAAAACTCTTGAATCCTAATAAACCGAAGGCGACCATGGGCTCGTTCAATTTTAACGTGCTTAACACAATGACGGGATTAATTTTTTTTTCAAGATGTATTTCCTCCCAGAGTTTGAGGTACTACAATGATTCATGACTTAATAACACCGGCCAGAACGTGGACAGATTAAAAACGGCTAATCTGGTGAAATTCTTGGATTTTGTTTCAGAAATCACAAAAACATTTTTTTACCCTATGTCAATTTGTGTTAGAATACTGTGTTTTTTGGTTATACTGAGCATCCAAGAATCTTTCGCAGAAATCTTCTTCTGATCTGTCTACGTTCCTGACGGGTTGATGTAAGTCATGAATCTCGTTCTGTTACTTTAAAAAGTTCGGGAAAGAAGATAATTTTGAAAAGATAATTTACGTTCATTTTTGTAAAGCACGTTTCTGATTTGGTCGAGCCATTCCGTCCTTTCGATTTTTAATTAGGATGCACGATTTTTAGTCTTAATATATCAGGCAGACGTAATATTTTTTGTTTTTACTTTGTGTGCGGACAATTGGCCATTAAAAAACCCTCACTCAATATAAAATACTGCCAATAAATTAACTTTAGGACGTCGGATCAGGGAATTCTTTGGTATGGCGCAATATTTTTTTAAAAATTTGCTTCGTGTTATAAAATCCCCGTACCTCTTGGCCAATTTAGAGTTATTTTCCTTTAAAAATTTCTATTGAATTTTTGTCATTTTCAACGTCTGAAATCAGCAGTTTTTTGAATAAAACAGGTGGAAACAGCAAATGTTTATACGAGAATTTATTTTGTAAACAAATTTCATTTCCGTGTTCAAAAATTATTTCGGGCATTTTTTTCAAGACAATGATTAAAAATTGGTTTTTAAAACTTACTCGGACTGAGAAAAATTGAACCAATCTTTGATTTTTAAAAAGGGTTAGTACTGTAGTTCAACATTTAATTTACTTCAATCGAAATATGGAGAGTTGCTCAACTCGAAGGCCGTGAATCCTTTTAATTGTTTTGAAGGCCTGCGTAGCGCTGCGTTGTCCTTTAGTTTATATGCCAAAGCAAGCTTGCAATGTTTTTCTTGATCATGAACAATCCATTAATTTGACGTTCAAACAGTTTTTAGGAGGGTGAAACGTACGGAATCGACTTTTCAGGAAAAATCGCATTCGATCGAACTATTTTTGTGGGCCTACCGATCCGATTAAATTCTCTTGAAATCGCTCGATTTTATCTAGATCCGATCTATTTTTGTCCCGAGCCTCCTATTGATACAATTTTTGTCAGGCTAAGCTGACCCGATCTATACTTTTTGAAGCTGATCGATTCGATTCAGATCGATAAATTTTTGGCGAGCATACGATCCAAATTGATCCAAAAAAATTTTCAGATGTGCGACCCTGGTCGGGTTCATTTAAAATATGAAGTGGAAATAGCTTGAAATAATATACCGAAAACCTCCGTCAAATTCTCCATTGATACATTTGTGAACCTTGAACCTTCAAATTCTTTATTTATTGCTTTGATGTTTTGGCATTTAAGTACTTCAATTGAAGTTTTGTTATTAACAAGTTTTGTAACTCGAATATTCGACCTTTCTTCTTCCACATCGTGTGTCTACAGAAGAACTTCTTTAACCATTGGCGGATAATTTAAAATGTTCACATACAAAACTGAACATTTGTAAATGCGTGTTTAATGATAGCTCCCGTGATTTAAAGGTAAACCAGTGAGATTCGCCAAATTTGGTCTGTGATTTTTGGAACTCTGTAAGATCTTTACACGGAATAATGTTCAAATGTGCTTGGGGAAATAAAGGGAACTTTTCGGGGCGTTTCTTCCGTATCCCGTGGCCGGAATAATACTTCTCTAAATTTTTAGGTCTTCTTCTGATTTAAAACGCGGCTGCGAGGGGTTAAAGGTCCATGCGTAAATAAAACGATTTGTATTTTTTCCCTGAAGTTAATTAGCTAAAGACGATTTGAGAAAATTGTAACGATATTTGAAAAATCCCACCGTTTTTTACAGACAGAAACCAGTATCCTTTTTCCGAAACGCGAACTCCATCTCAAAAACGCTTACTTTATCTCTATAGCGCGTTTTCGAATCCCACTGATGTTAGTCTAAAGTGAGTTGTTTTAGTGATGCTTGAGTTGATTACACATCGATAAAATTTAGCGGTTCATTATCAAGCCCTTGCCTATTAATTCATATTCAATATATCACTAAGGCACATGAGTGGATCGAACACGCGCTATGAAGTAGTAAGCGTTTTTTGCAAGATGGAGTTCCGTTCGGAAGAGGATATAATTTACATTTTTGTAATTGCGGTACAAAAACGTGTAGGGTGGACACCAATGGCGAATTAGTTAAAAAACCTTAAACAAAAACTCATTCAAATATATGGATTTTCGTTCCACCATGTCTACAATGAATTAATCCTAAATTATCGAAAAAGTTAGAAAAAATATGTTCATAATAATCAAAATTGGATAATTTTATATGCAATTTTCTCCACATGAGTAATATCGGATTTATAAATAGTGAAAACTTTTTCTTTCTCAAGAACAATCAACAAAAGCCCGAAAATTGATGGTGCATCGATGTTCATATTTTAAATGTTTTTTAAAAAATTTTCACAAGTTAAATAAAAGAAATATTCTTTTATTAAAAACAGGAGAATTTGAAATTTCTTTTTTAATCATCGAAAATGCTTTTTCGAGACACGGTTCATAAATTTTTTGCCGGGAATTTTTCCCAATAACCTCAACTCAATACCTTTAAGTGCTTCAAAAATGAAAAAAAGTTGGGTTGGTCAATTTTTGCCGTTCCTACGTTAAAGACCTTTAAATTATTCCTTAGCTTCTGAACTTAAAGAAAATATTTGCAAATCCGGATATTTGAGAAAATATAATATGCAGTTTGCTTCTGGTACCGGGACAAGCCTTTTCAAGTGATTCCGGTAAAATATTCAATCTTTAATTGTTCCACCTCATGATTTTCGTTTCCATAATCCTTCATCATAGATGCAATTACCAGTTTTTTTACGACATAAGATAACTCCATTATAATTTAAATTTCACAGTGAGGCTTCTTTCGCGTAAATTTCTTGGAATTTTAACGTTTCGTAATATGCGATAACGCTTTTGTAATGCGCTGGTGCATCGACACCAATTATTTGATCGAATTTACTGAAGCGTTATCTAAAATAGTTCCCATGTACGTACAGATTGCCACGATCTGGCCACGAAAACCTACCCAGTCGCCAGAAGACATTCTTCTTGCCTTTGTCGTATCAAAACAATGATATTCATCATTATTATTTTTAACATAATTTTCCAACCATTCGATCTGTTCACTTATATTTATAAAACTTTATATACATCAAATCATTATTAACTGAAATGAAACTTCAATACTAAATTCATGGAGAGATTTGCAAATATTTTAATGACAGCGTCGCACAGCTAAAAAATGATTTCACTGTCGAGAGCTTTTCTGTATTTTTTTATAAATGGATATTTGACTATAGAGCTTCGTAATCATTATATCTAAAACTCTGGAATAGAACATATCATTAATAAACGTGATAGTGGCAGCTACGCAGGAATAGGGATATTCGCGGGTCAAAAGTCGAGGAAAGAAATTGTCTACCTTTTCGGCCGCGTAAAATTTTTAAATTTTGGTTGATTAAAATTTCAGGAATAACTGAAGGTAGATAATCTGAATTGATTGCGTGATTTCCTTCGTGTTGTCGAGACTCAAAAACGCGGCATTATATATTTTAAAGAATTGTATTCAAATTCTCAGAAAACTGGTTCACTTATTGCTGGCAAGCTGATATTTATAATTCAGTTTACATTTTCAATAATGCAGAAAGAAGCCAATCTCGAATTCAAAAATTTCAATTCGTTGATATATTTTCCACTATTCACACTTTTGTCAATATCCGGCCCTTACTAATTAAAAACACACTACTTTTCTAATCGGGATATTTCAAAAGTGTGAATAGGGGATTATGGACTCATATCATATGAGGCCTGATTTGGCAAAAATGATGATCTTATATTTACATGAAAATTATAAGGAAAAGAGTTGGCTTTAGGTAATGCTCCAGGGAATAAAGGTATTTTTAAAACTGAAAATAATATTTGTTCTTCCAAATGTATAAAATTGACTTCAAATCTGGGGAAAAATATTGAACAACAACGTTAAATTAGTTAAACCTTATTGCCTTATTTGTCTCTCAGTGTTGATTTACTTATATCAGGGAATTACAAAAAATTACCAAACGTCGATATTTAATTTGTATAAAAAGGAATCCTCACAATTGTGTTTATTATTTTCCAGAATTATTTTTTTCATTTTTTATTCGTCCAAATAATATGCGCTAACTGTTAAATATAAGAAAATCGTGAATTTTTTTACAATCTTTTGAATACTTCCGAACGGTTACATGTGAATTTTGTTTTCTGATTTCCCATAATAATTTGTTATTACTTTAACTTTAATTTATTCTACTAAATAATATTTTTCCAAATTCTCAAATCATTTTCTAATGCAGATCTTGTATATTACAAAATTTTCAATGTATTGAACAAAATTTTGTATAAGTGAACAAATTTTCTCTAATGAACAAAATTGTGAAAGTGAAAAATAAATTTTATTTTTTAATTAATTTAAAAATTAAAACACTTTTTTTTGTATTGGGTTATCCTTCGTTCAATTTAAATATTTTCAAAAAACTATGAAAATTTTCCGAAAATAAGTTTGAAATTTTTAAAATTTGATTATTTTAAAATTTAACAAATTTTCAAAAATTAAAATAAATTGACAATTCTGAAAAAATTTTAAAAAATTATCATTTTTTTAAAAGTTAAAAAAAACAATATTTAGTTTTGTTGGGATTGTTATACGTTTTGTAATGTAAAACTATCCTCGACGCCTTATCGCCTTCACGTCTCATGTGCAGGGAGTTTGGACCGCAGTTTGTCTTCGCTTGATCGTATTCCGATACTATTTATGCGTTTCAATACGAAAATACACAGAACCATACTGTAGTTTTGGTTTTACAATTACAAGACGCATTCTTGAGCTAACCAACGCAAGTGAAAATGATACATAACGGTTTACCGTCAATATTTTCTTAGCAAAAATTATAGGGATTTATGAAATGTTTATAGTTGATATTGTTAATTCATGACTCTCGTAAATAATTTGAATTCGACGTTACCATCTTTAAATAAAGACTTTTTAATATCATTAAAGTAGCTCAAAATTTACATGAATATTTTTTTAAATTAGGAAACACCTCTTTTTTGCCTTTCATTTGTAAATTATTTCATAATTTAGTTTAATTTTTCAGCCTCTCTTTAAATGGATTTGATTATTTTTTTTATAAAAAATTCCAGGTTTTGAAAAACATGGTTGATTTCAGATAGGACACACTTTTGAGGAAATTTCGAATTTTGAAAAAAAAATATGTACTTTGTTAAGCCTATAAAAATGAGTCCAGCGACCGCGAATTGAGGTCCGGTCCTGTTCAGGACTTGTGTTAATTCGTCTAATAACCCCACCAAACTGGCGAAATCTATCGACGCTTTTATTCAGCCCGTGGTATTCGTGAATGCAATATCCAAAGAAACCATATTGGAAGATTTAAAAAACAGTGCGTATGCGCCAATTTTTTTGTTTCGTGTGAATCGGTCTCAGGTAGCGGTTAGAGAGCAAAACATCAAAAATGTTACGAAAATTAATTTTTATAAGGACAAAAGATGCAGAGTCCTTATAACCTCACAGGCAGACAGTTATGCTTAAATAAGAAAGTTTCGTAATGACAAAATAATGGAGTCATATTAAACCCATAACTGTTTTATATTTTTGTAAAGAAAATGAGATGATAATTTGCTGATTCAGCTTGCGTAAATTTGTTCGGGGCTTCGAACCTCGCCCTGGTATTATAAATAAAAAATCAAAAGAACACTATTTGGATTCTTAAGAAACAGATGTTCATCAGCATGCCTGCGTTATGTTTAGAAATTCAGCTCTCAGTAGCGGATAGAAGAGCAGAAACATCAAAAGCGACGAAATGAATTTATACAAGGCACAAAAAGCCATTGACAGAGTCCTTATAAAAATTCACACAGAACAGTTTGTCCTACAAAGTTTGCATATGACAAAAATTGGAGCATATACCTAAATGACTGTTTTATGAATTTTTAAAAAAATGTGAGTAGATAATTATGACTGATTCTCATGCGAAAATCTGCGGGCTTCCAACCCTGCCCTGGGATTATGAAGAAATCAAAGAACATACTTTCTAAATCTTAAAGAACAGTGCGTATCCGTGCTTTTTATTTGTTTTGTTCAATTCCTTCTCAGTAGCGTTAGAGAGCAAAAACATAAAAATCGACGAATTTATTTTTTAGAACAAATATGGCAGAGTTCCTTATATTTTATGCAGAAAGTTTATTAAAACAAGGTTGCCTATGGCCAAAAATTTGAGTCATATTCACATTGGACCGTTTTATGATTTTTTATTGAAAATAGGTAAGATTTTGCTGGATTTTCAGCTGCGAATTTGACGAATCATTTTTATGGGACAAAATATGGTGGGAGTCCTTATATTTTTCATGCAGGACAGTTTGTTGGTCAACCTTTTGGTGAGCAACTTTTTTAAAGCGGTTGAAAAAAAGCAAAACATTTTTACGATTTTCGATTAATTTCGCTTTAGTTCGAGATCAATAAAAATATTGACATTATATCGCTCGCCTAACAAAACTTGATGAACAAAGCATGAATATTTCAGGATCTCATCGAAGAATGTCGAATTCACGAGGAAGAAGTTCAATCCCATAGGACTGCTTATCTTAAGGCGATATTTGCTATTCTCCTAGTAAACCACAAACAGGAATGGTGAGATATTGGGATACAACTATAAAAGAAATTCACTTTTGATTTAAGCTGAAAGTTAGAATTGAATTGTTCAAGTCACTCCGACAAAATGTTCAACATGCTCAGCGCCTTATTTGTAATTGTACAAACTGTTGGAACGGTTTATTCGAAGCAATGTGCCTTACTGATATAACCGATTATCGCAAACAATTTGAGAAGTTTAAAAGGTTCCAGTAACAAGCGCCGATGATAGAAATCTTAATATCACAGGATGATTATCCATTTGATTACAAAAATATTTTGCCCACAAAGTGGTATCTAGAAGAGTCTAAGCTTTATGGACTATAACGAAACCCTGTTTCCGAACCACTGATTCAGAATCCAGTTCTAAAACATCGATGTCATTCTTATGAATTTATTTATGAAGAAAATCAATACATCTTATTGATTAAGGAGGTAACCCGACGGAGGCTGTATCTCGAGATTCAAAGTGTAGGAAGCTAATTCTAGTTGCATTCTCATTTTCGATTTGCCTTCCAAAAATATAAAAAAAAAAAATTTCGATGTCAAAACATTTCAAAAAATTTTTCTATATTTCTAAGTTTTTATTTTCCTTAACCGCCAACTATATCTTTTGAAGTTAATAATTTTTGCTCTAAAAATTTTTTGTTGCCTTAGCTCACTGAGAATTAGATCTTGAAATAGGCCATAAAATTTTTTTAAATTTCGAAAAAAAAATTTCCAAATTATTTTCTTTAATCCAGAAATTGGGGTAACCACGGAGGCTGTTTCTCGAGATCAGAAGTGATAGGAAGACTAATTTTAGTTGCATTCTTATTTTCGTCAGAATACCAGTTGTAAGCATCGCTGTCATCTTTAGCAGTTATTTATTGAAGAAAATCTAATACATTCTTAAGGGGGTAACGACGGAGGCTTTATCTCGAGACTCAAAAGTGCATTAGGAAGCTCATTTTAGTTCATTGTCATTATCGTGGCTGGTTTGTTTCCCATTAAATATAAAAAAAAAATTCGATGTCAAAAAATGGTTCAAAATTGTTCTATATTTTCAAATTTTTTTCCTTAACCGCTGTATTTTTGGAGTAAGTAATTATTTGCTTTAATTTTTGTTGCATTAGTTACTACGAATTAGATCTTAAAATGGGAATTAAAAAATTTCAAATTGTCAAAAAAAATCTAAAATATTAAAATTTTCGGGATTAGAAATGAAGCCAATTTTTTGACATTTAGTTGATAGGAACGTGATTCAAATTTTCATTCAATCTTTTTTATCGCTTTGAATTTATCAAAAAATTCAAATTATTGAATTCAATAGGTTCAAAAATATACTTTTTTTAGACCTATTAATGACCTATTTTGACAATTAAATTGTATCATTTCGCATATAAAAATCGGTTTTATTTAGAAGTAAAAGTTTTTTAAAAGTTTATATTTTTGACCAAATATTTTTCACTCTTTTTAAAAATAAACAATTTTTCTGGTATTCCGAAGGGTAAAATACTTTGGGGAGTGCCTCTAAAAAGCTAGGTCCGGTAAACAAACTTTTCCACACCTTTTTTAAAAATTTCTAACAATTTATCTCTAGATCCGAAGTTTGAGCTAAATACGAATTGCGGTTAGCTCAGGACTAACGCTTGAAATCAGTAAAACCCGTCGGTCAACCCTTAAGGTTAATTTGACTTCTAGGGAACAGCGAGAAATAAAAAACTTTTATGACTTATTTCCAACAATTTCAAGAGGAGAAATTTGTATTCAACTCTGGAGCATACAAGCCTTTTTACGACTGCAAGAATTGCATCAAGCAATAATCAAAATATAATTTCGTGTCCACATTAGATTGTCAAAATTTTTACACTTTATGTCTCGAAATAAGGATTGAAAATATTGCAGCAACATATGCATTGCTGCGTGATCCATTTGATTTTACAAAAAATCATTGTTATAATGGCGTTTTATACAAATTCGACGATGAAAAAAAAAAAAACCGTTTGAATTGAAAGATGGACCTTTCTGGTCACTTGTGGCATTACACCTGCGATCTGACTACAGCATGAATTAAAAGGTTATTAGATAGTATAAAAATGCAAATTTATGAGAGGGCCGAACTTCAGATCTACGTAAACCAGAGCCTCTACAATATTTTATGAGCAAAAAACAAACTATTCGAATGCTGTTTTGACTTTGAAAAAAATTTATATTACAACGTAATTTAAAATCAATGATCACTTAATACGAATATTAATTATTATTTAGGACAAATTCACAGCGACTGTGGCCACTGTCTTTGCTCATAGCAAAAAATTTATTCATGGAGCAAAGATTTTTACTTTGGGTACATTTAAGTTGATGCGGATTCTATTAATTGCCTTAGGTTACATCAGCGAGATATTAAATACAGAAAAAGAAATATGTTGTATGGGCGCGTATCGCTTTAAATACAATTGTGCCTATGAGAAGTACACAATGCAAGAGAAAACCGAACCTGCGATTCCTTTATTTACCAGAGCAAAAAACTGTTCAAATTTAACTAATTCTTTTATGAAAAATAAACGAGAATCAAGAATAATGATTAAAAATAAATTATACTTTAATTATAAATTCAGGAACCACTAAAATGATGTTATTATGACTTCCATTTTAAACCATATGCCAAACTTTGAACACAAACTGTCTGCATAAAAATATAAATACTTAGCCATCACATTTCTTGACTTAAAACGTATTATTTGTCGATTTTCATGTTTTTGCTTCTACCCGCTATGGAGAATCGAACTTTAACATATATTTAAAATGCAACACAATTACTTAAAAAAATACAAGTAGTGTTTTTGGATTTTTTATTGTATAATTACGAGAGGCCAGAATAGAGCCGGACAGTTTTTGTACTAAAATCAGAAGATTATAACACATTCTTGAAAAATTATTAAACAGTATATGTGTAATTGACGCCAATTTTTGTGTCATATGCGAACCTTGACTAAAACTGTCGGCTGTGAAATTATAAGGACTCTGTCATAATTTGTTTGGTTTATAAAAAACATTTCGTTGCTTTTAAGATTGTTTGCTTCTCTACCGCCTATGTTAAGGGGGTAGGTGTCTGCTTTTTTGCGGTACCTTTCAATCCACGCCTCAGAACAGTTCTAGGGCAGTTGTAAAAAATCTGAGGATACTCGTTTATAGCATCTAGGCCTTCGTTCTAACGATTACACATCTCAAAGTCAACCTTGTTACATGCACACTACCAAGTGGTGAGTTATTTAGAGCACTAAACGGTTTTTTTAAATCTATCGTCTTTTGACCCCACATACAAAGCGTCTCAAAATTTACACAAAGTAGCGAATAAATAGAACAAAAAAGTGATAGAAGGATTTTCGATTTTTGATTTTTTTTCTTCTAGAATCTCACTTAAACGCCGATTTTGCCAGGTTTTGGCGATTCAAACTCTATCTTCTTTAGGACGAATGTTTAGAATGAAGCCATTTTTTCGACGATAAGTAGATAAATATAATGCCAGTAAAAGTGATGAAAAGAAATTTTTGAATTTAAAATTCTAGATTCTAGAAAAATTGAATGAAAGTGAACCGGAAATGAAAAAAGTTTCGGGAAAAAAAGGTTCGTCTGATCGGAAACAAAAGGTACCACCAAATTGAAGCTGGATTCACTGATCAAAAGTTGGCTTCACAGCTTAATCAAAAGTTTCAAACCAATCAGCGTTAAATTCGATAAATTAGGTTTAACATTTTGGCTTGAAAATATTATTGAAATTTCTAGAATTTCGGATTAAGACATTTCCGATTAATTTTAATGTCATGCATCGTTTTCGGTGGGTCATATTCACAACAAAAAATGATTCATTATCATGTGGCATAACGGTTTCATGCGGGTTAAAGCAAAAAATATTCGAATTTTTGAAAATTCAGATTTTCTTCTAGGATTGTTTTGAAAAAAAATAATTTGCCACCATTGAGATTCCTTGGGTCAACTTTACGTAG